>JANJGN010001579.1:0-125000 GCA_026770705.1 Isurus oxyrinchus
TGTGTGACTGTGTGTGTGTGTGTGTGTGTGTGTGTGACTGTGTGTGTGTGACTCTGTGTGTGTGTGTGTATGACTGTGTGTGTGTGTGTGTGTGTGTGTGACTGTGTGTGTGTGTGACTGTGTGTGAGTGTGTGTGTGTGAGTGTGTGTGTGTGACTCTGTGTGTGTGTGTGTGTGTGTGTGACTGTGTGTGTGTGTGTGTGTGTGTGAGTGTGTGTGTGTGACTCTGTGTGTGTGTGTGTGTGTGTATGACTGTGTGTGTGTGTGTGTGTGACTGTGTGTGTGTGTGTGTGACTGTGTGTGAGTGTGTGTGTGTATGAGTGTGTGTGCATGTGTGTGTGACTGTGTGTGTGTGTGTGACTGTGTGTGATTGTGTGTGTGTATGAGTGTGTGTGCATGTGTGTGTGACTGTGTGTGTGACTGTGTGTGAGTGTGAGTGTGTGAGTGTGAGAGAGAGAGAGGGTCGGGCGTTTAAGTCCAAATCAGCCACAGTTCCACCGAATGGCGGAGCAGGTTCGATGGGCGGCGCGCTCTGCTCCTGCTCCTATTCCTCGTGCCCCTCCGGGCTGGATGTTGGGCGGGGTCAGGGGAGGCGGACGCGGGCCGTAAAACCGGGGCCTAGGGCTTCCCTTCCCCCCGGGTGGTCTCGGAGCTGCGGCCTGCCTTCCCTTGGCTTCCCCAGACGCAGCGCTTGCCGACTTTGTCACGCCCCTTGTCGTACCACACAGTCAGCGAGCTGAAGAGCAGGAGAGTCACACACTGGAGACCAGCCAGCAGGTAGAAGTAATAATCCATGTGGCAATTGTTGATGCTCCCTGGAAGGAGAGGGGAAGAAGAGAACAGTCATGGAGTGGCACAGAGCAGAAGGCGGAGGGGGTGGGGGTTGGTGGCCCGTTACGTCTGCTTCGGCTCTTTGAGAGATTAATCTAGAATGAATCTAGAACCCACATGGTTCACTCGTGCCCCTTTAAGGGCAGGAACGCTGCCGTCCTTACCTGGTCTGGGCCTACATGTGACTCCAGGCCCACAGCAACGTGGTTGACTCTTAAGAATGCCCTCTTGAGCAAGGGTGGATTAGGGGGTGGGTAAGAAACGCTGGCCTAGCCAGTGATGCCCACATCCCATGAATGAGTAAAAAAAAAACCCAGCAAAAGATTATCAGAAACAGGCCGTCTGGTCTGGGCTGGTGCTTAATGCTCCACACAAGCTTCCACCCCACCCCTTTACTTTTACCTCACCCCATCAACATCCCCTTCTATTGCTCTCTCCCTCATGTGTTTGTCTAGCTTCCCTTTGAAAGCATCAATGCTATTCACCTCAACTGCTGCCTGTGGTGGCGAGTTCCACATTTCTCACCTGTGACAAAAGCGTAATAGTTTTCATAAGATGTTTCTGTTTCATTGTGAAGTAGGTTTATTGTGTGTGAGCGTAGATGGTTCTGCCTGTGTGTGATTTCATTCCTTTTGGATTCCAGTTGGCTGCAAGCTTGAAATCATCAAAAGAAGCTGGGTGTTGAATGGTGCTTGAGGTGCCAATGAGTAAACAATGAGCTGGCTTAATACGTAAGGCATGAAAGGAATTTGCATTTTTGGATAAATGAAGAGGTTCTTTGGATTTCGAAGGGCTCTTAGTCTGTTTATACCTAGCCAGATAAGCAAGGCTAAAGAGTGTGTTTATTTTTCCCCAGAGTTTACTGGCAATATTGGCAAACTGAAAGTTTTTATGTTATGAGGCAGATGCAGTTTCAAAGGCATATGGAACAATAGAATTTACACATTAAAGAGAGTGAAACATATATAATGGAGAAGGAAAGGCTATGTGAGACAGAGCCATGTAAGATCTAACAGGACCAGCCTTCTAGAAGCCTCCAGCCGTTCAGGCACGAATCTGCTCTATAACAAAAGTGAAGTTGGGGAAAAGCCATTTGGAGTTCCACTGCCATTGTGTTAACTTGCTGATTTTGTTTAAACCAAAAAAAAACTGTTTTGGACTGTTGCCTTACAGGGGGTGTGTAACTGGGAGTCAGGTCAGTTAGGAATTTTAGGATTTGCTATAGTAGTAAGTAATTGTAGACTTATATATGTGCTTGAAATCTTTTATTTTGTTAATAAATATTTAAATTTAATTTTAACAATCTCTAATGGGTCTTGGTGGACTTATAAGTCCTGATTTCAGCGCAGGCATCTGGTAATAAATACATATTGCAAAACCGTTGCGATAGCCTGACCAAGTGGATTTGGTCCACTCGGGACACACCATCTGCCACATCATCGCTGGGTGAAGAAGAGGTTCCTTCGGAATCCCTCATTGCATTTATGATCCTTACATTTATGGGACCCAGTTCTGGTCCCGTGACAAGTGTAAACATCTTCTGTATGCCGACCCTAATGAACTCCTTTCACAGCCTGCAAGGTCTCTATCAGGTAACCACCTCCACCACCCCCTCCCCACCCTCAGCATTCTCGCTCCCAGCTATGAAAAGACCCCAGACTGTTGAGGCTTTCCTGAATGGGTGTAACCCCCTCACTTCTGGAGTCAACCTTGGAAGCCTTTTGTGCACCTCCTCCTCCGAGGCCTCTACGGCCTTGCGCGTTACACAGGCGCGGACCCACTTGAACAGCGGGGGCTTACTCCCCCTCGCCGTGGGTGGGGGGGGGTGGGGGGGGAAGTCCCGCCCTCGGGACCGGCCGGCCAACCCGATTGGACCCAGCAATCCCGGCAAGGACAAGGCCTCGTTGACGGGCGCTGCCGGGGCTATGACAGGTCCCGAGAGAGAGAGAGAGAGAGGGGCCCTGTCCTAGGTAAGCCCTGGGCGTTGGGCGGCGAGGGTTTGTCCAGCTTATGCAGGTGGGGCGGGAAGGGCTAGGGGGAGGGGTGGGTCGAGGGTGGTATATTTTGGAGAGCAGGCGAGGGGGAATATAGGGTAAGGTACTATCTAAGGTGGGGGCGGGGTGTGTGAGGGTCTGCCCCCGATGCACAAAGGGCACGCCCCCAGATATAATAACCCCGCCTCCCTTACCCCCTCTTTAAGAACGTTTTAACAGCTCACTCATGCCCGATGGCCCCCCGCCAGTGCATGGGCAGTGAGTCTTGCCCCAGGGGTACAATTAGCTTGTTAACAAAGCCAGTTGACCCTTAATTGTGGTGCCTGTCCATCTTTCCTGTTACGGAGGTGAGTTGGATGGTGGGCGGGGAAAGACTTGGGGGGGTGAGGAGGGGGGAGGGGAGGGGGTGGTGTGGACAGGAAGTGGGGGTGGGGTAGACCGACCAGCCCTACCAGCCCCCAACTCCCCCTGCTCCCCACACTGAAAAATGCCCAGCGGGGGCTGTGTGCAGCCTCAATATGTAGAGCGGGGCTGTGTGTGGTGGGTCCAGGCGTGGTCTAACCAAAGCTCATGTACAGGTTTGACTGCAGTGCCCCAGCTTTCAATTCTGCCTCTCCAGAAGCAACCTGTTCGCCTTTGTATGATTTAAGAGTTTTATTTAGCCGGGTTATGATGTTTAACGGTGCGTCTGTCCGCATCCCAACGTCACTAAGTTCCTCCAGCCCATTCAGACCCACGTGAGCCAAGCAGTTTGCGGCCCTGTTGCTCTTGCGAGTGTTAGGTACCATCCCATGGCGATCAATGCTGTCGAATGTCTGCTCCCGCTGCAATCTCGTTAATGGCTTCCCCTTTCTTGGCCATTGTTATTTCTCTGGACTGACTTTGCAAACATTCCACCCGCATTGCACGTCCACCCCCACCCTCACCCCCACCCCCACCCCCACCCCCAGCCCCACTCCCACCCCCACCCACACCCCCAACCCCACCCCCATCCCCACCCCCATCCCCACTTCCACCCACACCCCCATCCCCACCCCCACTCCCACCCCCACCCACACCCCCAACCCCACCCCCATCCCAACCCCACCCTAATTTGGTGTTGCCTACTAATTTTGAAATTGGCCATTGATTTTCTATTACTTCTTCTCCCTCATGTGTGTACCTGTCAGCGTGGTGCTGGGAGGTTGTGTGGTGGGGGAGGGTATGGGATGGGGGAGAGGTAGCATCTGGCCCCTTGAGTCAGGAAGCTTATGTTCAAGGCTCGCAGTAGAGACCTGACATCCATAATTCAGGCCAGGACTCCCTATTGCCAGTCCTGAGGGAGTGCTGCAGTGTTGGAGGTTCAGCACTGAGGGAGTGCTGCAGTGTTGGAGGGTCAGTACTGAGGAAGCCCTGCACTGTCGGAGGGTCAGTACTGAGGGAGCGCTGCAGTGTCGGAGGATCAGTTCTGAGGGAGTGCTGTGCTGTCAGAGGGTCAGCACTGAGGGAGTGCTGCATTGTCAGAGGGTCAGTACTGAGGGAGTGCTGCAGTGTCGGAGGATCAGTACTGAGGAAGTGCTGCACTGTCAGAGGGTCAGCACTGAGGGAGTGCTGCATTGTCAGATGGTCAGTACTGAGGGAGTGCTGCACTGTCAGAGGGTCAGTGCTGAGGGAGTGCTGCACTGTCAGAGGGTCAGTACTGAGTGAGTCCTGCACTGTCAGAGGGTCAGTACTGAGGGAGTGCTGCACTGTCGGAGGGTCAGTACTGAGGGAGTGCTGCACTGTCAGAGGGTCAGTACTGAGGGAGTGCTGCACTGTCAGAGGGTCAGTGCTGAGGGAGTGCTGCACTGTCAGAGGGTCAGTACTGAGTGAGTCCTGCACTGTCAGAGGGTCAGTACTGAGGGAGTGCTGCACTGTCGGAGGGTCAGTACTGAGGGAGTGCTGCCCTGTCAGAGGGTCAGTACTGAGGGAGTGCTGCACTGTCGGAGGGTCAGTAGTGAGGGAGAGCAGCACTGTCATAGGGTCAGTACTGAAGGAGTGCTGCACTGTCAGAGGTTTAGTACTAAGGGAGTGCTGCACTGTCGGAGGGTCAGTACTGAGGGAGTGCTGCACTGTTAGGGGGTCAGTACTGAAGGAGTGCTGCACTGTCAGAGGGTCAGTACTGAGGGAGTGCAGCACTGTCAGAGGGTCAGAACTGAGGGAGTGCTGCACTGTCGGAGGGTCAGTACTGAGGGAGTGCTGCACTGTCGGAGGGTCAGTACTGAGGGAGTGCTGCACTGTCAGAGGGTCAGTACTGAGGGAGTGCTGCACTGTTAGGAGGGTCAGTACTGAGGGAGTGCTGCACTGTCGGAGGGTCAGTACTGAGAGAGCGCTTTCCCCTCCTGCTCTGCTCCCCATCTCTGTCTCCTTTGGTCCGCTCCCTGCCCCTCTCACTCCCCATCCATCCCTACTCTTCCCCCTGCCCCTCCCTCCGCACACACTCCCCGCCTCCTCTCCCCCTTGGTCTCATCCCTTCCCCATCCTTTCCCCTCTCTCCTGCCTCCCAATGCCCCCACTTACCCTCCAGCCCTCCCCTCCTGCCCGCTCCCCTCCCGCCCGCTCCCCTCTTCCCTCCCCTCCGAGCTGCCCAGTGCCAAAACTCACCGTGATCCCGATGGCAATTCAGCCAACCAATGGCAGGGAGGGATACTAGATCCAAGAGCCCGGAGCCAATGAAGGAGCCAATCCCAGAGAAGAAGAAGAAGAGGCCCATTATGGCGCACTGCATGGATTTAGGAGCCTCTGAGTAGGCAAACTCCAGACCTTCCCAAGAGAAAAGCGAGAAAATTTACTGAGAGACAAAATGAAAACAGTCACACTGGAGAACAATTTTGTGATTCATCCGCGGGATGTGGGCTGTCGCTGGCCGGGCCCAGCATTTACTGCCCGTCCCTCATTGCCCCTTGAGAGAGTGGTGGGTCAGCCGCCTTCTTGAACCGAAGCGGTCCCTGTGGCGTAACTACACCCACAAATTGTCCACTAAAAGCTGGACAAATCCACTTTACTGAAACAAAAACAGATAACGCTGGAAAAACTCAGCAGGTCGGATAGTATCTGTGGAGAGAAAAGCAGGGTTAATGTTTCGAGTCCCGTATGACTCTTGTTCAGAGCCAAGTACCCCCATTACTGTCCACCCTCGATCAGCGATGCAGTGATGGAAGGTGCTGTCAAGCAGCACCCAGTCAGCAGTCACCTACTCACTGACCCTCAGTTTGGGTTCCGCCAGGGCCACTCAGCTCCTGAACTCGTTACAGCCTTGGTTCAAACATGGACTAAAGAGCTGAGCTCCCGAGGTGAGATGAGAGTGACTGCCCTTGACATCAAAGCAGCATTTGACCGAATGTGGCAACAAGGAGCCCTAGCAAACCTGGAGTCACTGGGAATCGGGGAGAAACCTCTCTACTGATTGGAGTCATATCTAGCACAAAGAAAGATGGTTGTGGTTGTTGGGGATCAATCATCTTAGCTCCAGGACATCACTGCAGGAGTCCCTCAGGGTAGTGTCCTAGGCCCAACCATCTTCAGCTGCTTCATCAATGACCTTCCTTCCATCATAAGGTCAGAAGTGGGGATGTTCGCTGATGATTGCACAATGTTCAGCACCATTCGCGACTCCTCAGATACTGAAGCAGTCCCTGTCCAAATGCAGCAAGACCTGGACAATACCCAGGCTTTGGGCTGACAAGTGGCAAGTAACATTTGCGCCACACAAGTGCCAGGCAATGACCATCTCCCCTTGACATTGAATGGCATTACCATCACTGAAGGACCCACTATCAAAACCAAAGGGTGACCACTGAAGAGATACTGAACTGGTCTAGCTATATAAATACTGTGGCTACAAGAGCAGGTCAGAGGCTGGGAATCCTGCAGTGAGTCACTCACCTCCTGACTCCCCAAAGCCTGTCCACCATCTACAAGACACAAGTCAGGAGTGTGATGGATACTCCCCACTTGCCTGGATGAGTGCAGCTCCTACAACACTCAAGAAGCTCGACACCGTCCAGGACAAAGCAGCCCCGCTTGATTGATACCCGATCACTGCCTCTACCACCCATTCTCTCCACCACCAACACACAGTGGCATATCAATGATTATTTGTTTATTCATTCATAAGATGTGGGCGTCGCTGGCTGGGCCCAGCATTTATTGCCCGTCCCTAATTACCCCCTTGAGAAGGTGGTGGGTGAGCTGCCTCCTTGAACCGCTGCAGTCCATGGGGTGTAGGTACATCCACAGTGCTGTTAGGGAGGGAGTTCCAGGATTTTGACCCAGCGACAGTGAAGGAACGGCCGATATATTTCCAAGTCAGGATGGTGAGTGGCTTGGAGGTGAACTTCCAGGCGATGGTGTTCCCATCTATCTGCTGCCCTTGTCCTTCTAGATGGTAGTGGTCGTGGGTTTGGAAGGTGCTGTCGAAGGAGCCTCAGAATCACAGGGTGCAGAAGAGGCCCTTCGGCCCATCGAGTCTTCACCGACACGGTGAGTCAATTGGAGTAGGTACGATTAAGAAGTTTTGCAGATGAGACATAAATTGGCCGTGTAGTTGGCAGCGAGGAAGGAAGCTATAGACCGAAGGAAGATATCGATGGACTGGTCAGGTGGCCAAGAAAGTGGAGAATGGAATTTAAGCTGGAGAAGTGTGAGATACCAGGTCCTTCAGTCGCGTGGAGAGACAGGGGAAGGCGAGAGTCGTGTCCCTCGAGCAGATAGGGAGATCCACCGAGTGGTAGAAGGCTCAAGGGGCTGAATGGTCTAGCCTTGCTCCGATATTCTTAAGCACCAACAATGAGGGACTTCAGTTCAGAGCCTGGAGAAGCTGGGATTGCTCTGCTTCCAGCAACGGGAGGTTAAGAGGAGGTTTAATCGAGGGTACTCAAAAATCAGGGAGCGTTTCCATAGGGCCAATTGTGGGGAAACTGCTTCTCGTGGCAGGAGGGCCGGGAGCCAGAGGGACACAGGTTCGAGGCAGTTGGCAGGAGAGGAGGAGTGGGGGGGTGGGGGGGGGGGTGCAGGAGGAGAGTTTGTTTTACACATTGGGCTGTTGTGTCCTAGGGCCCAATAGGGAGGTGGGAGCAGATTCAACGGAGTCATTCAAAACGTAAATTGGATGGATCCCTGAATAGGAAAATAATTTACAGAGCCACGGGGAAAGGACAAGAGAGTGGAAATAATTGGAACAAATTTTTCAAAGAGCTGGCCCGGGCTCGATGGGCAGAATGGCCACCCTGAGCTGCATTGTTCTATGCCTCAGAGAGTCAAATAATACGGATCCTTGGAAATAACTATCTCTGACCCTCATTCACGCCTCTGCGGCCTCTAGACGGTCCATTCCACTGCACTCCAGGCTGTCTACATCATCCATCCTGCACTAAGTTCTGACTTAACCAAAACTCTGCAGCCCGCATCTTAATTTAGGTTCAGTTCCCCAATCACCCGCCCTCACTGACGACACTGCCTCTGGTCGAGCAGTGCCACAGGTTTAAAATTCTCATCCTCATGTTCAAGTCACCCCATAGCTTGCACCTTCCCCATTTCTGTAACATCCTCCAGCCCCTACAACCCTCCCTATCTCTGTAACCTCCTCCAGCCCCTACAACTCTCCTTATCTCTGTAACCTCCTCCGGCCCCTACAACCCTCCATATCTCTGTAACCTCCTCCAGCCCCTACAACCCTCCATATCTCTGTAACCCCCTCCAGTCCCTACAACGTTGCCTACTTCTGCAACCCCATCCAGCCCTTACAACCCTCCCTATCTCTGTAACCTCCGCCAGCCCCTACAGCCTTCCCTCTCTCTGTAACCTCCTCCAGCCCTTACAACCCTCCCTACCTCTGCAACCCCATCCAGCCCCTACAACCCTCCCTATCCCTGTAACCTCCCTACAACCTCCCTATCTCTGCAGCCTCCTCCAGCCCCTACAACCCTCTCTATCCCTGTAACCTCTTCCAGCCCCTACAACCTCCCTACCTCTGCAACCCCATCCAGCCCCTACAACCCTCCCTACTTCTGCAACCCCATCCAGCCCCTGCAACCCTCCCTATCTCTGTAACCTCCTCCAGCCCCTACAACCTCCCTACCTCTGTAGCCTCTTCCAGCCCCAACAACCCTCCCTACCTCTGTAACCTCCTCCAGCCCCTACAACCCTCCCTATCCCTGTAACCTCCTCCAGCCCCTACAACCTCCCTACCTCTGTAGCCTCCTCCAGCCCCTACAACCCTCCCTATCTCTGTAACCTCCTCCAGCCCCTACAACCCTCCCTATCTCTGTAACCTCCTCCAGCCCCTACAACCCTCCCTATCTCTGTAACCTCCTCCAGCCCCTACAACCCTCCCTATCTCTGTAACCTCCTCCAGCCCCTACAACCCTCCCTATCTCTGTAACCTCCTCCAGCCCCTACAACCCTCCCTATCTCTGTAACCTCCTCCAGCCCCTACAACCCTCCCTATCTCTGTAACCCACTCCAGCCCCTACAACCCTCCCTATCTCTGTAACCTCCTCCAGACCCTACAACCCTCCCTATCTCTGTAACCCCATCCAGCCGCTGCAATTCTCCCGTTCAGTGAATCTTAGGGGAGGCAGTGGTGTAGTGGTATTGTCACTGGGCTGGTAATCCAGAGACCCAGGGGTAACGCTCTGGGAACCCGGGGTTTGAGTCCCGTCACGGAGGGCGGTGATATCTGAATTCAATAAAAAACAATCTGGAATTAAAAGTCATAAAAACTCCATCTGGTTCACTAACGCCCTTTAAGGAAGGAAATCTCCCATCCTTACCTGGTCAACCCTACATGTGTCTGCTCCAGATGCAAGCAATGTGCTTGACTCTTAAACACACTCTGAAATGACCTAGCAAGCCACTCAGTTCTCAGGGGCAATTAGGGATGGGCAATAAACGCAGGCCTGGCCTGTGATGGCTCGGGAGAGGCTATTAATGGGACTCATCTCTGGTCACCAATGGCGTACGTGACACTTAAAGGAAGATGGGAATGGAGGCTTGTTGGGCCGATTCCTGGGATGGGAGAGGCGTTCCATAAGGAAGGATTGAGTGGGATGGCTCTATATTCACTCGGGAATGGAAGGATGACATAATTGTATTGAAATGTAATGTACTTCTCAGAGCAGCGTTTCCCCAGCTCTGGCTCGAGGGCTCCCAGTGGGGTCACGAGGCGAGATTTTGGTGTCACGAGCTCTGATATGTGGAGCTGAGACTGATTCGTGGCAGCTGCCAGTCCCCTTTAAACGCTGGTGTTTTCTTTATGCTGATGGGAGTGGCCTAATGGACTGTTCCCTGAGGCGTAGTTGCTGCTGCAAAAAAAAGCTAGGTAGGCGATGGTTTCTATGGGGGGGAGGCCCTGAATTCCATCAACTCCCCTCGCTCCTTGCTTAATTCCTCTTTACCACGTCCCCCCCCCCCCTCATCAAGATCTTACCCCCACACCCCGCACCACCACCCCTCCCCGTCACCATCCCCCCGCTCCCCCCCACCCCCACCCACCGCCCCACCACCTCCCCTCCCCACCCTCCCGCATTCAACAACTCCCATCCTCACGATGCTTCACTCTGGGTTCACACAACGTCCGAGGTATGGTGACTCACGCGAGGAAAAGGTTTGGGAAACGCTGTCCTAGAGGGTTTGACAAGGTGGACACTCACAGGCTGCTGCCCCTTCCTGTGGTATTCCGAACACAGGGTCGAGGGGGAGCCGGTGGGGGTGGGGGTGGGGTGGGGGGGGGCTGGAGGTACAGTTTCAGGATAAGAGGTGGTCCAGTTGGGATCGAGTTGAGGGCAACCTCTTCACTCGGAGGGGTGTGAATCTTTGAAATTCTCCGCTCCAGAGAGCGGTGAATGCTCGGTCATTGAGTGTGTTCAAGACAGAGATGGATAGATTTTTGGGCACTGAAGGAACGGAGGGATACGGGGATGGGGCGAGAGAGGGGGTTCGGGGTAGAAGGTTCAGCCGTGACCTTATTGAATGGCGGAGCAGGATCAAGAGGCCGACTGACATCCTCATGGCTCCTGAATCCGACTGCCCAGTGTAGAGATGCAGGCCGAGTTTCTTCGTTAATAAGACCCAGGAGAAGCCCAAACCAACACTGTTAGGGGAAAATTAAATATGCTAAAAAAGAACACTAAGAATTTACTGAAGAACACTTAAAATCTCCAGGCGGACATGGCTGCTCAGCATATTAAGAGTTGGCGATTACCAGATGAACATTGCACAGCCTTGAGAGTCAGGCTAGAGACACAAGAAAGGACATCAGTTAGATTAGGTGTACTCTCCTCTCACATAAGGAAGGGGCAGGTGGTTTTAACTTAGATGTGGGAAGACATGCAATGTATAAAGAGGGGGCTTTGATGAAACACGAACAGTCTTGAGCTGTGAGAACCAAGGTCTTTGCGTACGTGTTTTAATTTTGTTTGGATATAATACAATTATGTATGCATCCTTTAGGATAATTGGTGAGCAAAATCACCTGTTTATGTACTCAATAGGATAGAGTTAGCATGGGACTGGTGTGTCGGTTACCGACTGGATGCATTCCAATGTATTAAGAAAACGTACCAAAGTAATGAAATGTAATCAATCTGGGAGCCGGGTCTTCATTCTTAGGGATGATTGTGGCTCCCTTGTAAATGCTTGAATAAAACTGGTTAAAGGAAGCCTAAGTGTCTGTGGTTGCTGTGTGATCAGGGATTGTAATTTCTCCTCTTCAACTGGCCTGTGTGGTAGTTGCCGGACTGGAGGGAGTATCCTCTTCAAAGACACAGAGCGTTCTTTATTGCAAGAGTTTATTGACTTTTTCAGTCTCACAACTCTCCTCCCACACAGCCCAGTGTCCCAGCGGTCCCCTATTTATATTCTCTTTCAAAATAAAATAAATGGTGAATAAAATAAACTGATACATTATGTGACAGCCCCTGATGGGGCACTGTAACAAAAACAACATATCAAAGGAAACTTATCTAATCAAACCAGAATATCGTTCCCCATGATGATGATGCACTCCAGCCCCTGCGATGCCCACTGGCTGTGGGAGGCCTCAAGCGCATGTCCCTTGCTTATAGCCTCTTTTAAAAGAATGGATGATCGAATAGGAATAATCAAAGGGGGTGACAGCACCCCCCCCCCTCCCACCCCCGTGGGGTACCGTCACTAAAACAAGAGCGTAAACGGAAACTTAGCTAGCTAAAGCAAAATAACGTTCCAGGAGGTGATGACACTTCCCAACCCCCATGGTGCCCACCGGTCACGGAAGGTCTCAAGCGAACGTCCCCTATTTAGACGTGCTCAACGACAATTAATGCCCACCACCTTAGCTTTAACAATGTAATTGACAGGACACTGACATTCTCACCTGGGATGCTGGCAAATATTTCGCTAATCCCAATCAGCAGATACTGGGGTACCTGCCACCACACAGCGAGACGAGCTGCAGTGAATGTCGTATTCCCGACCTGCTGGCTCACCGTGTTGTTGTTGTGTATGTGCGTCAGACGCTGGCTTTCCAGGAGACCTGTCACAAAAGAAGGGAGGAAAAAAAAGTGTGCGATGAAAAGCTAGGTGGGGGGGCGGTGGGGGTGCTAAGACCCAGAATCACAGAATCACAGAGAACCACAGAATCACACAGTGCAGAAGAGGGCCCTTCGGCCCATCGAGTCTACGTCGACTCAGAGTACAACAGGGAGAAGGAGAGCTCGCATTCATATAGCGCCTTTAACACAATAAAAATTCCCCAAGGCACTTCACAGAGGAGGTATTAAGGAAGGGAAATTTGACACCGAGCCCGCAAAGCGATACTCAGACAAGAAAGCTTGCTGAAATAGGTAGGTTTTGAGACGCATCTTAAAGTGGTTCTACTATCTTTACCGCACCCCCCGCAACCCCCTCCACCCAGTAATGTCAGCCGATTCCCTCAAACTTATTGCTGGCTTGAAGTCTCAACTAAAAGAGATTTCTAAGTACTAAAGGAGCATAGTCTTAGGCTGGATTCTCAACTACAAGTCTTCTCTTCCAGGAGTCTCAGAACCCACAAAGATATCTTAGGGATGGGCCTACATTGAGGCATGTCTTAGAAGAGCAAATTCTTTGAAAGCTTATCAATACCAGCTCTTAGAAACTTATTCTTTCATGGGATGTGGGCGTCGCTGGCTGGGCCAGCGTTTATTCCCAATCCCTAATTGCCCCTTGAGAAGGTGGTGGTAAGCTGCCTTCTTGAACCGCTGCAGTCCCTGTGGTGTAGGTACACCCACCGCGCTGTTAGGGAGGGAGTCCCAGGATTTTGACCCAGCGACAGTGAAGGACGGCCGATATATTTCCAAGTCAGGATGGTGAGTGACTTGGAGGGGAAATTCCAGGTGGTGGTGTTCCCATCTATCTGCTGCCCTTGTCATTCTAGATGGTAGTGGTCATGGGTTTGGAAGGTGCTGTCTAAGGAGCCTTGGTGAATTCCTGCAGTGCATCTTGTAGATGGTACACACACTGCTGCTACTGTGCGTCGGTGGTGGAGGGAGTGAATGTTTGTGGATGGGGTGCCAATCAAGCGGGGCTGCTTTGTCCTGGACGGTGTCGAGCTTCTTGAGTGTTGTGGGAGCTGCACTCATCCAGGCAAGTGGGGAGTATCCATCACACTCCTGACTTGTACCTTGTAGACTCTGGAGATAAGGTGCTTTAGACTGCATGTTTTATCTGCTTCAAGGATACATGTCTGTTGCTGAAACCAATTAGAGGTTACAGTTCATACATGAGGTTATAGGTAATATCTAAAGCTAATCGTGACATGTCAACTATGCGGCCTAAATTCATTTAATTTTGATGCCACCTTATCAGGGGAGCTCAGTGAAAGGCACTCAGACAAACGTACAAAAGGAAATTGATACTCACAAATCCCAATAGGGTTAGGATAGTATTTCTGTCTCAAAACCCAGGGAGGGGGAATTCACCAAAGGAACTCGACCCCTCTGTGTCCCAAGATGGCTTAAATTTGACTGACCTGTGTCTGCTGATATTGTGTATTTTAAGGTCAGTTTAGCTGTGATAAAACACACGGCTGACTAAAACGTCCCCACCCCCTCCCCTACCCCCACCCCCAACTATGTGTGTGACTTAAAACCTGCCCCGCTGAACTCTGAAAAGGCTTCCATTATTCATGGTACTCGCATTGGCAAAAACATTATATTATCTTATCTGAGAGTGACCTCATTTGTAATCTTACAAACACGACTCCCTTCATCAGTGTCAGGCCCCAAATATATTCCTGGCTAGTGTCTTTTTATTCATTCATGGGATGTGGACGTCGCTGGCTGGGCCCAGCATTTATTGCCCATCCTTAATTGCCCCTTGAGAAGGTGGTGGGTGAGCCGCCTTCTTGAACCGCTGCAGTCCCTGTGGTGTAGGTACACCCACAGCGCTGTTAGGGAAGGAGTTCCAGGATTTTGACCCAGCGACAGTGAAGGAACGGCCGATATATTTCCAGGTCAGGATAGTGAGTGACTTGGAGGGAAACTTCCAGGTGGTGGTGTTCCCCATCTTTCTGCTGCCCTTGTCCTTCTGGTGGGTGGTCGTGGGTTTGGGAGGTTCTGACTGTGGTCCCAATTTACACAGACTGAAGGACATTGTGTTTCCTTTACGCATATTAGCAATAATTCAAAATTGGCAGGTGATTTCAAGTCAAGGTAGCTTTTATGTCAATTCTGCCATTTTACACTGCTAACCTAGAATTAACAGCTTAAAATCTAACTTCCCCATTGGACTTCCGAGTTCCTTCACAGGATGAGAGAGGTGGATAGGTTTAGGGAAAGAATTCCAGAGATGAGGACACAGGTAGCTGCAGACACATTCACCAATGGTGGGGCAATTCAAATCGGAGGGGACCAACTGCCTCGAATGGAGTGGTGGAGCACAGAGAACTGTGAGGGTGGTAGGGGCTGGAGGAGGTTACAGAGATAGGGAGGATTGTAGGGGCTGGAGGAGGGTTACAGAGATAGGGAGGGTTGTAGGGGCTGGAGGAGGTTACAGAGATAGGGAGGGTTGTAGGGGCTGGAGGAGGTTACAGAGATAGGGGTGTTATAGGGGCTGGAGGAGGTTACAGAGATAGGGAGTGTTGTAGGGGCTGGAGGAGGTTACAGAGATAGGGAGGGTTGTAGGGGCTGGAGGAGGTTACAGAGATAGGGAGTATTGTAGGGATTGGAGGATGTTACAGAGATAGGGAGGGTTGTAGGGGCTGGAGGAGGTTGCAGAGATAGGGAGGGTTCTCGAGGCTGGAGGAGGTTACAGAGATTGGGAGGGTTGTAGGGCCTGGAGCAGGTTACAGAGATAGGGAGGGTTGTAGGGACCGGAGGAGGTTACAGAGTTAGGGAGGGTTGTAGAGGCTGGAGGAGGTTACAGAGATAGGGAGGGTTGCAGAGGCTGGAGGATGTTACAGAGATAGAGAGGGTTGTAGGGGCTGGAGGAGGTTACAGAGATAGGGAGGGTTGTAGGGGCTGAAGGATGTTACAGAGATAGGGAGGGTTGTAGGGGCTGGAGGAGGTTACAGAGATAGGGAGGGTTGTAGGGGCTGGAGGAGGTTACAGAGATAAGGAGTGTTGTAGGGGCTGGAGGAGGTTACAGAGATAGGGAGTATTGTAGGGGCTGTAGGAGTTTACAGAGATAGGGAGGGTTGTAGGGGCTGGAGGAGGTTACAGAGATAGGGAGGGTTGTAGGGGCTGGAGGAGGTTACAGAGGTAGGGAGGGTTGTAGGGGCTGGAGGAGGTTACAGAGATAGGGAGTATTGTAGGGATTGGAGGATGTTACAGAGATAGGGAGGGTTGTAGGGGCTGGAAGGGGTTACAGAGAAAGGGAGGGTTGTAGGGCCTGGAGGAGTTTGCAGAGATAGGGAGGGTTCTCGAGGCTGGAGGAGGTTACAGAGATTGGGAGGGTTGTAGGGCCTGGAGGAGGTTACAGAGATAGGGAGGGTTGTAGGGGCTGGAGGAGGTTACAGAGATAGGGAGGGTTGTAGAGGCTGGAGGAGGTTACAGAGATAGGGAGGGTTGTAGGGACCGGAGGAGGTTACAGAGTTAGGGAGGGTTGTAGAGGCTGGAGGAGGTTACAGAGATAGGGAGGGTTGTAGGGGCTGGAGGGGGTTACAGAGATAGGGAGGATTGTAGGTGTTGGAGGAGGTTACAGACATAGGGAGGGTTGTCGGGGCTGGAGGTGGTTACAGAGATAGGGAGGGTTGTAGGGGCTGGAGGAGGTTACAGAGATAGGGAGGGTTGTAGGGGCTGGAGGAGGTTACAGAGATAGGGAGGATTGTAGGGGCTGGAGGAGGTTACAGAGATAGGGAGGGTTGTAGGGGCTGGAGGAGGTTACAGAGATAGGGAGGATTGTAGGGGCTGGAGGAGGTTACAGAGATAGGGAGGATTGTAGGGGCTGGAGGAGGTTACAGGGATAGGGAGGGTTGTAGGGGCTGGAGGAGGTTACAGAGATAGGGAGGGTTGTAGGGTCTGGAGGAGTTTACAGAGATAGGGAGGGTTGTAGGGGCTGGAGGAGTTTACAGAGATAGGGAGGGTGAAGGCCTCCAAATAGCTTGGGAAGAGCTGAGTTGATGGGTGAAGATGACCTGTTACTTGCTGGCTTCCAAGCAGCAGTGTGTTGGATGACCTCAGGTTTACGCTGGGTAGAATGAGGGAACCCAGCCAAGAGCATGCTGAGGCATGGATGAGGGCTTCGGCAGCGGATCAGCTGAGACGGGGACGCAGTCCGGCGACAGTACTGGAGTGGACGTAGGCGATCTTGATTCGGCTGGGTGTTGCTGCGTGTCCCCGAGCTGATCTCGGGTGTCAAACGCAACACTGGGACCGGGAGCACGGAGCCCCACCCCCCCCTGCCCTCTGACCTCACCTGCAGCAATGGCGGACAGCATGGCGAAGAGCATTCCCAGGCTGATACGGGTCAGCGGCGTGGGTAAGAGGTTCCTCTTCACCAGGAAGGGGTCAATCACTTTGTCCTTCAGGGGGATCAGGATCAGGAGCATCACTGCATCAAACATAGTCAGCCACGCCGTGGGAAACTGTAGACAAAGGTAGAGGTTACAGCCCGATGGTGGTGGTGGTGAGGGGTAGAAGGAGGCCATTAGGCCCATCGTGCCAGTTCCGGCTCTTTGAACGATCCTGCCCACCTCGCTCCCCCTTCTCCCACCTCCTTCCCCCCTCCTCCGCAACCCCGCAGCCCTCTACAGTTCTTCCTTCCCGATGAATTCATCCAATTCCCCTTTTTGAAAGTTCCGAGTGAACCTGCTTCCTCCGCCCTTTCGGTCGGAGCAGCTCGGGCGCTTCATAGCCGCACCGGAGAGGGACCGGCCACCCTGCCTTCACGAGACCCTCCCATCCCTCCGGTGGCAAGAATGGCATTCCAAGAGTAGCGCCTCCTTCCATCCTAACAGCGGCCGCCAATCGCTCAAAACCAGCTCCGCTAGGCCGGAGGGTTTACCAGACCAACACCAGGAACGGGCGGGTTGTCTCATGAGGAAAGGTCGGACAGGTCAGTCTTGTATCCGCTGGGGTTTAGAAGAGTAAGATTGAAACGTATAAGATGCTGAGGAGGGTCTGGACAGGGTGGATGTGGACAGGACGTTTCCTCTTGTGGGAGGATCGAGAGCCAGGGGTCGCTATTTAAAAATAAGGGAGTCGCCCGTCTAAGACAGAGACGAGGAGAAATTTTTTTCTCTCAGATTTTGGAACTCCCTCCCTCCCTCAATAGGCAGCGGAAGCAGGACCTTTGAATATTTTTAAGGCAGAGGCGGTGATAAGCAAAGGGGGGGGGGGGTCAAAGGTTATCGGGAATGCGGGGCTGAGGTTCAGCCGCGATCTCATTGAAATGGCGGAGCAGGCCCGAGGGGCCGAGTGGCCTCACTCCTGCTGCTGTTTAGCGTGGCCGTATGTTCGTATCCCTGACGCCAGACTCCTGAAAAAACTCGGATCTCAGTCACGGCAAGAGGGCCCGACACCCTTCACAGAGGACAGTGGAAGCGAGCGCCTTAGGGGTGTCCTCGAAACAGCCCCGAAGAGGTCAAGCCACCCCCTGCCAACTCCCGTGGGAGACCCCGGCTCGCTTCCGCCAAAAACTGGGGAGAAGGTTCGTTCGGGGAGGGGGCACCTAACGCGGGAGACTTGGCCGGGAGAGTGGACAGGGGCGAAATCGATGTGTCGCCGGGAGATACGAGCCTCCGGACAACACCCTCCCACACCCCCTCGTCCCTTCAAGCAACCGCCGCGCGGGGCAGAGGCTGCAGATCGGGGCATTGGACTTATCGGTCATCTCAGGGTCATGGGGCTGGAGTGGAGGTCAGCCATCTTTGAGAGACTGCCTAAGAGAGAGAGAGGGAATAACGCGTTGTTCAAAAAAATCTCTCTTCACTGCCCCACGCGCCCCCCTTGACTCTTTCTCTCATCGCCTTAAACCTGCATCCCTCTGCTTACCAACCCTCCTGTCCCCTGCCCCGCTAGGAAGAGTTCATTTCTCCTCATCTGCTCCGCCCTTCATGGATTTTGGAAGCTCCTGGTTAAATAGCCGCTTGAACCCTTCTCTCCCGAAGGAGAACAGTCCCAGCTCCTCCGGTCTCTTCGCGTTCATTGGAGAGCCCCCTCGATCCTGGCGCCGCTCTGGACCCCTCGCCAACATCCTCCCTCAAGCAAACTAGTTCGCAAAGTCTAGGATGGAGAGCTCGCCTCAGTAATGGCGGCTATGAAGCCTCCATCTTTAGCCAAAACGACCCATCTGAATTACTTTCTATTCATTCATTGCCCATCCCTAATTGCCCCCTTGAGAAGGTGGTGGGTGAGCTGCCTTCTTGAGCCGCTGCAGTCCCTGTGGTGTAGGTACACCCACCGCGCTGTTAGGGAGGGAGTTCCAGGATTTTGACCCGGCGACAGTGAAGGAGCGGCCGATATATTCCCAAGTCGGGATGGCGAGTGGCTCGGAGGGGACCTTCCGGATGTTTACTCACTTTCGGGAGTATCGAGTCCAATTCTGGGCCCCCCCCCTTTACTTCAGGAAGGGGCATCGGGGGCTTTTGGAGGGGGATGGGGGGCAAGAGGGGGAGCAGAGGAGACCGAGCGGGGGCGGGTACCAAGGAGGGGGGGGAGGGGGGGGGGGGCGAGGGAATTCTGTCCGTGCGGAGGGAGACTGGAGAAGCCGGGACCGTTCTCCCCGGAGCAGGGAAGGGGAGATTTAATGGGGGAGGGGGTGGTCTCAGAACCACGAAGGGCTGAGAGGGTAGAGGGGGGGGAGAAACCGGGTTCCAGCGAGACCTGGTGTAAAATCCCGCCAGGAGACTCCACCTGTCCCCCTGGAGTGGTCGAGCAAGGCCGTTCAGTTGGAGGGCGGCCAGGGGATGGGTGGTCAATACTGGCCTGGCCAGTGAGGCCCGTGTCCCGCCATAGGATAAACAAAATGGAGGCGGCGTTTGAAAAGGTTCACCACAACATCCCTGCTCTGTTACCCCATCGCCCTGAAGCTCGGGACCCTGTGTCTGTTTAAATGCAACCTTCTCGAGGAACAAGGGGACCTTGATGTGTGTGTCCATAGATCTCTGAAGGCGGAGGGGCATGTTAGTGGGGTGGTGAAAAAGGCATATGGGACACTTGCCTTTATCAATCGAGGCATAGATTACAAAAGTAGGGAGGTCATGTTGGAGTTGTATAGGACCTTGGTGAGGCCACAGCTGGAGTACCATGTGCAGTTCTGGTCGCCACATTATAGGAAGGATGTGATTGTACTGGAGGGGGTGCAGAGGAGATTCACCAGGATGTTGCCTGGGATGAAACATTTAAGTTATGAAGAGAGGTTGGATAGACTTGGGTTGTTTTCGTTGGAGCAGAGAAGACTGAGGGGCGACCTGATCGAGGTGTACAAGATTATGAGGGGCATGGACAGGGTGGATAGGGAGCAGCTGTTCCCCTTAGTTGAAGGGTCAGTCACGAGGGGTCATAAGTTCAAGGTGAGGGGGCAGGAGGTTTAGGGGGGGAAGTGAGGAAAAACATTTTTACCCAGAGGGTGGTGAGGGTCTGGAATGCGCTGCCTGGGAGGGTGGTGGAGGCGGGTTGACTCACATCCTTTAAAAAGTACCTAGATGAGCACTTGGCACAGCATAACATTCAAGGCTATGGGGCCAAGTGCTGGTAAATGGGATTAGGGAGGTAGGTCAGGTGTTTCTCACGTGTCAGTGCAGACTCGATGGGCCGAAGGGCCTCTTCAGCACTGTGTGATTTTGTGATTCAATGCCTGCCGCCTTCAAGGGCTTGCGCACATAAATCCCCAGCTCCCTCGCTTCCTGCATCCCACCTCCCCACCCCCGCCACCACCACCACCACCCCCCTCACCCCCGGCCTTTTCAGCTCGCACCGCTCGCCTCTGTAGTGGTTGCGCTGCTGGCCCCAGTAACGCAGCCGGGAGAAGGAGGAACTTGTGTCGAAGGGAAGACGTGGGGAGACTGGGGAATCCCCACCTCACTTCTCTGCAGCAAAGGTGGGGTGGGATGGGGTGAGATTTAATCGAGGCGTTTGAAACAGTGAGAGGCTCCGATGGAGTAATTGTCACCGGGGGTGGGGGTCGGGCTGCAGGATGGCTGGGAACTAGGCACAAGGCCGCGGGTGGGGAAAAGGGAATGGAGGTGGCGTGGGTTGGGGTATTGAGGGGATGTGGGTGGACAGGATCTTTCGAAGGGCCAGTACGGGCACACGATGGGGCGAGTGGCCATCTCCCTGGTTTTACGGGTCACTGGTCCCCCGCGGACAGGCTGGGGAGAGGCGGCACAGTCGCTTCTCGCCAGCGGCTCAGACGGAGCAAGGGAACGGGGCCTACTGGGGCAGGCTTTTCAGTGGGCGGCACTTGAGGCTGGAACGAGGCCTACTGGGGCAGGCTTTTCAGTGGGCAGCGCTCGAGGCTGGAACGGGGCCCACTGGGTCTGGCTTCTCAGTGGGCGGTGCTCATGGCTGGAATGGGGCCCGCTGGGGCAGGCATCCCAGTGGGCAGCGCTCGAGGGTGGAATGGGGCCCACTGGGTCAGGCTTCTCAGTGAGTGGTGCTCAAGGGTGGAATGGGGCCCACTGGGGCAGGCTTCTCAGTGGGCGGTGCTCGAGGGTGGAACGAGGCCCACTGGGGCAGGCTTCTCAGTGGGCGGTGCTCGAGGGTGGAACGAGGCCCACTGGGGCAGGCTTCTCAGTGGGCGGTGCTTGAGGGTGGAATGGGGCCTACTGGGGCAGGTTTCTCAGTGGGCGGCCCTCGAGGGTGGAACGAGGCCCACTGGGGCAGGCTTCTCAGTGGGCTGCGCTCGAGGGTGGAATGGGGCCCACTGGGGCAGGCTTCTCAGTGGGCGGCCCTCGAGGGTGGAACGGGGCCCACTGGGTCAGGCTTCTCAGTGGGCGGCACTCGAGGGTGGAACGGGGCCCACTGGGGCAGGCTTCTCAGTGGGCGGCACTCGAGGGTGGAACGAGACCCACTGGGTCAGGCTTCTCAGTGGGCGGCCCTCGAGGGTGGAACGGGGCCCACTGGTTCAGGCTTCTCAGTGGGCAGCGCTCGAGGAGGGCTTTTGGCAGTGGCTGAGGCTGATGCGACCAAGGCTCCAGGCGTGAGATTAAGCCCTCGCAGAATTGTCACATCCCCTTTCGCTTACAGTCAGCGCTGCTTTGAGAAAGGAGGAACTGAAAGCGGAGTAAAAATAAGCTCTCCAGCCCTCGCACGCTTACTCACAGCCTGCCCGCCCCCTCGCTGTGTTAACTCATCAGTTTACTGGCACAGTGAACATTTGGTTGAGCGGAGACACTTCAGGTCCCGTCTGTTACCCCCGCAAGGTCCTTGCGTCCGTCTCCCACTGTGGCCCACTGGGTAAAATGGAATGATTCAATCCCACCTCCCCCTCCCACCCAACCCCCCATTGGTCCCTGCACCAGGGTTGGGTGTGTGTGGGCCCCAGTGTTATTAGTTGCTGTATAAGTACAGGACACAGCGGGCGAAAGGGTGCCGCCTGCCGCTGCTCGGGACCGCGTACTCCTCAGTCTTGGCTCCGCGGCACACAGCGGCTCAGAGGGAATGTGCCACAGGCTTGGGGGGCAGAATCGTGCCTCTCATCACCCCCGCCCCGGCTCCTGCTCCTGTGTAACAGGCTCGAGGAGGGGGCTGAATGGGGCCTCCTCCTGTTCTGTGTAACAGGCTCGAGGAGGGGGCTGAATGGGGCCTCCTCCCTGTTCCTGTGTAACTGGCTGGAGGGGCTGAATGGCCTCCTGTGAGGTGCATGATCCTACTGTGAGCACAACTCACCGTCTGTTGACGGACCTGTCCCATTTCTTTGAGAGCGGTTGCCGAACAATGACGGGAGCTGGAGGTGTAAGCTCTGTAACACGTATGTGCTTTCCATCTAGGGGAGAACGAGAAAGAGGTACAGGCGGGTCACTCACAACACGGACAGTAACAGGCACTTGTTACAACATCCCCAGTGTTATATAACAGCACAAAACGCTTCACAGGTACAACCCTCAAGCAAGATGTCACACCGAGTACACCACGTAGCACTGAGGCGATCAGAAAATGGGACAAAAGGGAAAGTTTTAGAGGGATCGTAAAGAAAGAGATAAAGAGAGAGGGGCGGAGAGGTTGAGGAAAGGAAGACTGGAGCGCAGGATACAGGCAGCAGAACAAGACGAACGCTACAGGCGGTGATAATCAAATCAAAGATGGTCAGCTGGCCAAATTGAGACCGTTCGCAGATCTCCGAGGAAGGTAGGGCTGGAGGAGGTGAAAGAGATAGGGAGGGTTGTAGGGGCTGGAGGAGGTTACAGAGATAGGGAGGGTTGTAGGGGTTGGAGGAGGTTACAGAGATAGGGAGGGTTGTAGCGGCTGGAGGAGGTTACAGAGATAGGGAGGGTTGTAGGGGTTGGAGGAGGTTACAGAGATAGGGAGGGTTGTAGGGGCTGGAGGAGGTTACAGAGATAGGGAGGGTTGAAGGGGCTGGAGGAGGTTACAGAGATAGGGAGGGTTGTAGGGGCTGGAGGAGGTTACAGAGATAGGGAGGGTTGTAGGGGCTGGAGGAGGTTACAGAGATAGGGAGGGTTGTAGAGGCTGGAGGAGGTTACAGAGAGAGGGAGGGGTTGTAGAGGCTGGAGGAGTTTACAGAGATAGGGAGGGTTGTAGGTGCTGAAAGGAGGTTACAGAGATAAGGAGAGTTGTAGGTGCTGGAGGATGTTACTGAGATAGGGAGGGTTGTAGGGCCTGGAGGAGTGTTACAGAGATAGGGAGAGTTGTAGGGGCTGGAGCTGGTTACAGAGAAAGGGAGGGTTGTAGGGGCTGGAGGAGGTTACAGAGATAGGGAGGGTTGTAGGGGCTGGAGGAGGTTACAGAGATAGGGAGGGTTGTATGGGGGGGCTGGAGGAGGTTACCGAGACAGGGAGGTTGTAGGGGCTGAAGGAGGTTACAGAGATAGGAGGCTTGTAGGGGCTGGAGGGGTTTACAGAGATAGGGAGGGCTGTAGGGGGTCGAGGAGGTTACAAGGATAGTGAGGTTGTAGGGGCTGGAGGAGGTTACAGAGATAGGGAGGTTTGTAGGGGCTGGAGGAGGTTACAGAGATAGGGAGGGTGGTAGGGGCTGGAGGAGGTTACGGAGATAGACAGGGTTGAAGGGGCTGGTGGAGGTTACAGAGATAGGGGAGGGTTGTAGGGGCTGGAGGAGGATACAGAGATAGGGAGGGTTGTAGTGGCTGGAGGAGGTTACAGAGATATGCAGAGTTGTACGGGCTGTAGGAGGTTACCGAGATAGGGAGGGTTGTAGGGGCTGGAGGAAGTTTAAGATATAGTGAGTGTGGTAGGGGCTGGAGGAGGTTACAGAGATAGGGAGGGTGGTAGGGGCTGGAGGAGGTTACAGAGATAGGGAGGGTTGTAGGGGCTGAAGGAGGTTACAGAGATAGGGAGGACTGTAGGGGCAGGAGGAGTTTACAGAGATAGGGAGGTTGTAGGGGCTGGAGGAGTTTACAGAGATAGGGAGGGTTGTAGGTGCTGAAGGAGGTTACAGAGATAAGGAGAGTTGTAGGTGCTGGTGGATGTTACTGAGATAGGGAGGGTTGTAGGGCCTGGAGGAGTGTTACAGAGATAGGGAGAGTTGTAGGGGCTGGAGCTGGTTACAGAGATAGGGTGGGTTGTAGGGGCTGGAGGAGGTTACCGAGACAGGGAGGTTTTAGGGGCTGAAGGAGGTTACAGAGATAGGGAGGCTTGTAGGGGCTGGAGGGGTTTACAGAGATAGGGAGGGCTGTAGGGGGGTCGAGGAGGTTACAAGGATAGTGAGGTTGTAGGGGCTGGAGGAGGTTACAGAGATAGGGAGGTTTGTAGGGGCTGGAGGAGGTTACAGAGATAGGGAGGGTGGTAGGGGCTGGAGGAGGTTACGGAGATAGACAGGGTTGAAGGGGCTGGTGGAAGTTACAGTGATAGGGAGGGTTGTAGGTGTTGGAGAAGGTTACAGAGATAGGGAGGGTTTTAGGGGTTGGAGGAGTTTGTAGAGATAGGGACGGTTGTCGGGGCTGGAGGAGGTTACAGAGATAGGGAGTGTTGTAGTGGCTGGAGTAGGTTACAGAGATATGCAGAGTTGTAGGGGCTGTAGGAAGTTTAAGATATAGGGAGTGTGGTAGGGGCTGGAGGAGGTTACAGAGATTGGGAGGGTTGTAGGGTCTGGAGGAGGTTACAGAGATAGGGAGGGTTGTAGGGGCTGGAGGAGGTGACAGAGATAAAGAGGGTTGTAGGTATTGAGGATGTTACAGAGATAGGGAGGGTTGTAGGTATGGAGGAGGTGACAGAGATAGGGAGGGTTGTAGGTATGGAGGAGGGTGGACAGAGATAGGGAGGGTTGTAGGTATGGAGGAGGTGACAGAGATAGGGAGGGTTGTAGGTATGGAGGAGGTGACAGAGATAGGGAGGGTTGTAGGTATGGAGAGAGGTGACAGAGATAGGGAGGTTTGTAGGTATTGAGGATGTTACAGAGATAGGGAGGGATGTAGGTATTGAGGATGTTAAAGAGATAGGGAGGGTTGTAGGTATGGAGGAGGTGACAGAGATAGGGAGGTTTGTAGGTATTGAGGATGTTACAGCGATAGGGAGGGTTGTAGGTATGGAGGAGGTGACAGAGATAGGGAGGTTTGTAGGTATTGAGGATGTAACAGAGATAGGGAGGGTTTGTAGGTATGGAGGAGCTGACATAGATAGGGAGGGTTGTAGGTATGGAGGAGGTGACAGAGATAGGGAGGGTTGTAGGTATGGAGGAGGTGACAGAGATAGGGAGGGTTGTAGGATTGGAGGAGGTGACAGAGATAGGGAGGGTTGTAGGTATGGAGGAGGTGACAGAGATAGGGAGTGTTGTAGGTATGGAGGAGGTGACAGAGATATGGAGGGGTGTAGGTATGGAGGAGGTGACAGAGATAGGGAGGGTTGTAGGTATGGAGGAGGTGACAGAGATAGGGAGGGTTGTAGGTATGGAGGAGGTGACAGAGATAGGGAGGTTTATAGGTATGGAGGAGGTGACAGAGAAAGAGAGGGTTGTAGGTATGGAGGAGGTGACAGAGATAGGGAGGGTTGTAGGTATGGAGGAAGAGAGAGAGATAGGGAGGGTTGTAGGTATGGAGGAGGTGACAGAGATAGGGAGTGTTGTAGGTATGGAGGAGCTGACAGAGATAGGGAGTGTTGTAGGTATGGAGGAGGTGACAGAGATAGGGAGTGTTGTAGGTATGGAGGAGGTGACAGAGATAGGGAGGGTTGTAGGTATGGAGGAGGTGACAGAGATAGGGAGGGTTGTAGGTATGGAGGAGGTGACAGAGATAGGGAGGGTTGTAGGTATGGAGGAGGTGATAGAGATAGGAGGGTTGTAGGTATGGAGGAGGTGACAGAGATAGGGAGGGTTGTAGGTATGGAGGAGGTGACAGAGATAGGGAGGTTTGTAGGTATTGAGGATGTTACAGAGATAGGGAGGGTTGTAGGTATGGAGGAGGTAACAGAGATAGGGAGGGTTGTAGGTATGGAGGAGGTGACAGAGATAGGGAGGGTTGTAGGTATGGAGGTGGTGACAGAGAGAGGGAGGTTTGTAGGTATGGAGGAGCTGACAGAGATAGGGAGGGTTGTAGGGGCTGGAGGAGGTGACAGAGATAGGGAGGGTTGTAGGTATGGAGGAGGTTACAGAGTTAGGGAGGGTTGTAGGTATGGAGGAGGTTACAGAGATAGGGAGGGTTGTAGGAATGGAGAAGGTGACAGAGATAGGGAGGGTTGTAGGTATGGAGGAGGTGACAGAGATAGGGAGGGTTGTAGGTATGGAGGAGGTTACAGAGATATGGAGGGTTGTAGGTATGGAGGACGTGACAGAGATAGGGAGGGTTGTAGGTATGGAGGAGGTCACAGAGATAGGGAGGGTTGTAGGTATGGAGGAGGTTACAGAGATAGGGAGGGTTGTAGGTATGGAGGAGGTTACAGAGATAGGGAGGGTTGTTGGTATGGAGGACGTGACAGAGATAGGGAGTGTTGTAGGTATGGAGGAGGTGACAGAGATAGGGAGGGTTGTAGGGGCTGGAGGAGGTTACAGAGATAGGGAGGGTTGTAGGGGCTGGAGGAGGTGACAGAGATAAAGAGGGTTGTAGGTATTGAGGATGTTACAGAGATAGGGAGGGTTGTAGGTATGGAGGAGGTGACAGAGATAGGGAGGGTTGTAGGTATGGAGGAGGTGACAGAGATAGGGAGGGTTGTAGGTATGGAGGAGGTGACAGAGATAAGGAGGGTTGTAGGTATGGAGGAGGTGACAGAGATAGGGAGGGTTGTAGGTATGGAGGAGGTGACAGAGATAGGGAGGGTTGTAGGTATGGAGGAGGTGACAGAGATAGGGAGGGTTGTAGGTATGGAGGAGGTGACAGAGATAGGGAGGTTTGTAGGTATTGAGGATGTTACAGAGATAGGGAGGGATGTAGGTATTGAGGAAGTTAAAGAGATAGGGAGGGTTGTAGGTATGGAGGAGGTGACAGAGATAGGGAGGTTTGTAGGTATTGAGGATGTTACAGCGATAGGGAGGGTTGTAGGTATGGAGGAGGTGACAGAGATAGGGAGGTTTGTAGGTATTGAGGATGTAACAGAGATAGGGAGGGTTGTAGGTATGGAGGAGCTGACATAGATAGGGAGGGTTGTAGGTATGGAGGAGGTGACAGAGATAGGGAGGGTTGTAGGATTGGAGGAGGTGACTGAGATAGGGAGGGTTGTAGGTATGGAGGAGGTGACAGAGATAGGGATTGTTGTAGGTATGGAGGAGGTGACAGAGATATGGAGGGGTGTAGGTATGGAGGAGGTGACAGAGATAGGGAGGGTTGTAGGTATGGAGGAGGTGACAGAGATAGGGAGTGTTGTAGGTATGGAGGAGGTGACAGTGATAGGGAGGTTTGTAGGTATGGAAGAGGTGACAGAGATAGGGAGGGTTGTAGGTATGGAGGAGGTGACAGAGATAGGGAGGTTTATAGGTATGGAGGAGGTGACAGAGAAAGAGAGGGTTGTAGGTATGGAGGAGGTGACAGAGATAGGGAGGGTTGTAGGTATGGAGGAAGTGAGAGAGATAGGGAGGGTTGTAGGTATGGAGGAGGTGACAGAGATAGGGAGTGTTGTAGGTATGGAGGAGCTGACAGAGATAGGGAGTGTTGTAGGTATGGAGGAGGTGACAGAGATAGGGAGTGTTGTAGGTATGGAGGAGGGGACAGAGATAGGGAGGTTTGTAGGTATGGAGGAGGTGACAGAGATAGGGAGGGTTGTAGGTATGGAGGAGGTGACAGAGATAGGGAGGGTTGTAGGTATGGAGGAGGTGATAGAGATAGGAGGGTTGTAGGTATGGAGGAGGTGACAGAGATAGGGAGGGTTGTAGGTATGGAGGAGGTGACAGAGATAGGGAGGTTTGTAGGTATTGAGGATGTTACAGAGATAGGGAGGGTTGTAGGTATGGAGGAGGTAACAGAGATAGGGAGGGTTGTAGGTATGGAGGAGGTGACAGAGATAGGGAGGGTTGTAGGTATGGAGGAGGTGACAGAGAGAGGGAGGGTTGTAGGTATGGAGGAGCTGACAGAGATAGGGAGGGTTGTAGGGGCTGGAGGAGGTGACAGAGATAGGGAGGGTTGTAGGTATGGAGGAGGTTACAGAGTTAGGGAGGGTTGTAGGTATGGAGGAGGTTACAGAGATAGGGAGGGTTGTAGGTATGGAGGAGGTGACAGAGATAGGGAGGGTTGTAGGTATGGAGGAGGTGACAGAGATAGGGAGGGTTGTAGGTATGGAGGAGGTTACAGAGATAGGGAGGGTTGTAGGTATGGAGGAGGTGACAGAGATAGGGAGGGTTGTAGGTATGGAGGAGGTCACAGAGATAGGGAGGGTTGTAGGTATGGAGGAGGTTACAGAGATAGGGAGGGTTGTAGGTATGGAGGAGGTTACAGAGATAGGGAGGGTTGTAGGTATGGAGGACGTGACAGAGATAGGGAGTGTTGTAGGTATGGAGGAGGTGACAGAGATAGGGAGGGTTGTAGGGGCTGGAGGAGGTTACAGAGAAAGGGAGGGTTGTAGGTATGGAGGAGGTGACAGAGATAGGGAGGGTTGTAGGTATGGAGGAGGTGACAGAGATAGGGAGGGGTGTAGGTATGGAGGAGGTGACAGAGATAGGGAGTGTTGTAGGTATGGAGGAGGTGACAGAGATAGGGAGGGGTGTAGGTATGGAGGAGGTGACAGAGATAGGGAGTGTTGTAGGTATGGAGGAGGTGACAGAGATAGGGAGTGTTGTAGGTATGGAGGAGGTGACAGAGATAGGGAGGGGTGTAGGTATGGAGGAGGTGACAGAGATAGGGAGTGTTGTAGGTATGGAGGAGGTGACAGAGATAGGGAGTGTTGTAGGTATGGAGGAGGTGACAGAGATAGGGAGGGTTGTAGGTATGGACGGGGTTACAGAGATAGGGAGGGGTGTAGGTATGGAGGAGGTGACAGAGATAGGGAGGGTTGTAGGTATGGAGGAGGTGACAGAGATAGGGAGGGTTGTAGGTATGGAGGAGGTGACAGAGATAGGGAGTGTTGTAGCTATGGAGGAGGTGACAGAGATAGGGAGTTTTGTAGGTATGGAGGAGGTGACAGAGATAGGAAGGTTTGTAGGTATGGAGGAGGTGACAGAGATAGGGAGGGTTGTAGGTATGGAGGAGGTGACAGAGATAGGGAGGGTTGTAGTTATGGAGGAGGTGACAGAGATAGGGAGGGTTGTAGGTATGGAGGAGGTGACAGAGATAGGGAGGGTTGTAGGTATGGAGGAGGTGACAGAGATAGGGAAGATACCAGATCGCAGCGAAATTTGAAAAGAATGAAGTGAATGTTATAACTGAGCTGCTGTTGGTCAACACAAGAGCAGTGAGCCCAGGGTAGGAGGGTGGGGGTCAGCGAGCCCAGGGTAGGAGTGTGGGGGTCAGTGTGCCCAGGGTAGGAGGGTGAGGGTCAGTGTGCCCAGGGGAGGAGGGTGGGGGTCAGTGTGCCCAGGGTAGGAGGGTGGGGGGTCTGTGTGCCCAGGGGAGGAGAGTGGGGGTCAGTGTGCCCTGGGGAGGAGGCTGGGGGTCACTGTGCCCAGGGTAGGAGGGTGGGGGTCAGTGAGCCCAGGGTAGGAGGGTGTGGGGGGTCAGTGAGCCCAGGGTAGGAGGGTGGGTGTCAGTGAGCCCAGGGTAGGAGGGTGGGGGTCAGTGTCCCCAGGGTAGGAGGGTGGGGGTCAGTGAGCCCAGTGTAGGAGGGTGGGGGTCAGTTTGCCCAGGGTAGGAGGGAGGGGGTCAGTGAGCCCAGTGCAGGAGGGTGGGGGTCAGTGTGCCCAGGGTAGGAGGGTGGGGGTCAGTGAGCCCAGTGCAGGAGGGTGGGGGTCAGTGTGCCCAGGGTAGGAGGGTGGGGGTCAGTGAGCCCAGTGAAGGAGGGTGGGGGACAGTTTGCCTAGGGTAGGAGGGTGGGGGTCAGTGAGCCCAGTGTAGGAGGGTGGGGTTCAGTGTGCCCAGGGTAGGAGGGTGGGGGTCAGCGAGCCCAGGGTAGGAGGGTGGGGGTCAGTGAGCCCAGTGTAGGAGGGTGGGGGTCAGTGTGCCCAGGGTAGGAGGGTGGGGGTCAGTGAGCCCAGGGTAGGAGGGTGGGGTTCAGTGAGCCCAGGGTAGGAGGGTAGGGGGTTTCAGTGAGCCCAGGGCAGGAGGGTGGGAGTCAGTGAGCCCAGGGTAGGAGGGTGGGGGTCAGGGTGACCAGGGTAGGAGGGTGGGGGTCATTGAGCCCAGGGTAGGAGGGTGGGGGGGATCAGTGAGCTCAGGGCAGGAGGGTGGGGGTCAGGGTGACCAGGGCAGGAGGGTGGGGGTCAGTGAGCCCAGGCTAGGAGGGTGGGGGTCAGGGTGACCAGGGTAGGTGGGTGGGGTCAGTGAGCACAGGGGAGGAGGGTGGGGGTCAGCGAGCCCAGGGTAGGAGGGTGGGGGTCAGGGTGACAAGGGAAGGAAGTTGGGGGTCAGTGAGCCCAGGGTAGGAGGCTGGGGGTCAGTGAGCCCAGTGTAGGAGGGTGGGTGTCAGCGAGCCCAGGGTAGGAGGGTGGGAGTCAGTGAGCCCAGGGTAGGAGGGTGGGGGTCAGGGTGACCAGGGTAGGAGGGTGGGGGTCATTGAGCCCAGGGAAGGAGGGTGGGGGGGGTCAGTGAGCCCAGGGCAGGAGGGTGGGGGTCAGGGTGACCAGGGTAGGAGGGTGGGGGGTCAGTGAGCCCAGGCTAGGAGGGTGGGGGTCAGCGTGCCCAGTGTAGGAGGGTGGGGGTCAGTGAGCCCAGGGTAGGAGGGTGGGGGTCAGTGAGACCAGGGGAGGAGGGTGGGGGTCAGTGAGCCCAGTGTAGGAGGGTGAGGGTCAGCGAGCCCAGGGGTAGGAGGGTGGGGGTCAGCGTGACCAGGGTAGGAGGGTGGGGGTCAGCGAGCCCAGGGTAGGAGGGTGGGGGTCAGCGTGACCAGGGTAGGAGGGTGAGGGTCATCGAGCCCAGGGTAGGAGGGTGGGGGTCAGCGAGCCCAGTGTAGGAGGGTGGGGGTCAGTGAGCCCATGGTATGAGGATGGGGGTCAGCGTGACCAGGGTAGGAGGGTGGGGGTCAGAGAGCCCAGGGTAGGAGGGTGGGGGTCAGCGAGCCCAGTGTAGGAGGGTGGGGGTAAGTGAGCCCAGGGTAGGAGGGTGGGGGTCAGCGAGCCCAGGGTAGGAGGGTGGGGGTCAGCGTGACCAGGGTAGGAGGGTGGGGGTCAGCGAGCCCAGGGTAGGAGGGTGGGTGTCAACGAGCCCAGGGTAGGAGGGTGGGGGTCAGCGAGCCCAGGGTAGGAGGGTGGGGGTCAGCGAGCCCAGGGTAGGAGGGTGGGGGTCAACGAGCCCAGGGTAGGAGGGTGGGGGCCAGCGAGGCCGGGGTAGGAGGGTGGGGGTCAGCGAGCCCAGTGTAGGAGGGTGGGGGTCAGCGAGCCCAGGGTAGGAGGGTGGGGGTCAGCGAGCCCAGGGTAGGAGGGTGGGGGTCAGCGTGACCAGGGGAGGAGGGTGGGGGTCAGCGAGCCCAGGGTAGGAGGGAGGGGGTCAGCGTGACCAGGGTAGGAGGGTGGGGGCCAGTGAGGCCGGGATAGGAGGCTGGGGGTCAGGGTCACCAGGGTAGGAGGGTGGGGGTCAGTGCGCCCAGGGTAGGAGGGTGGGGGTCAGTGAGCCCAGGCTAGGAGGCTGGGGGTCAGCGAGCCCAGGGTAGGAGGGTGGGGCTCAGCGTGACCAGGGTAGGAGGGTGGGGGTCAGCGAGCCCAGGGTAGGAGGGTGGGGGTCAGCGTGACCAGGGTAGGAGGGTGGGGGCCAGCGCGGCCGGGGTAGGAGGGTGGGGGTCTGTGTGCCCAGGGTAGGAGGGTGAGGGTCAGTGTGCCCAGGGTAGGAGGGTGGGGGTCAGTGTGCCCAGGGTAGGAGGGTGGGGGTCAGTGTGCCCAGGGTAGGAGGGTGGGGGTCAGTGAGCCCAGTGCAGGAAGGTGGGGGTCAGTGTGCCCAGGGTAGGAGGGTGGGGGTCAGTGAGCCCAGTGTAGGAGGGTGGGGGTCAGTTTGCCTGGGGTAGGAGGGTGGGGGTCAGTGAGCCCAGTGTAGGAGGGTGGGGGTCAGTGTGCCCAGGGTAGGAGGGTGGGGGTCAGTGTGCCCAGGGTAGGAGGGTGGGGGTCAGTGAGCCCAGGGTAGGCGGGTGGGGGTCAGTGTGCCCAGGGTAGGAGGGTGGGGGTCAGCGAGCCCAGGGTAGGAGGGTGGGGGTCAGTGAGCCCAGTGTAGGAGGGTGGGGGTCAGCGAGCCCAGGGTAGGAGGGTGGGGTTCAGTGAGCCCAGGGTAGGAGGGTGGGGGGTTTCAGTGAGCCCAGGGAAGGAGGGTGGGAGTCAGTGAGCCCAGGGTAGGAGGGTGGGGGTCAGGGTGACCAGGGTAGGATGGTGGGGGTCAGCGAGCCCAGGGTAGGAGAGTGGGGGTCAGCGAGCCCAGGGTAGGAGGGTGGGATTCATGGTGACCAGGGTAGGAAGTTGGGGGTCAGTGAGCCCAGGGTAGGAGGCTGGGGGTCAGTGAGCCCAGTGTAGCAGGGTGGGGTTCAGCGAGCCCAGGGTAGGAGTGTGGGGTTCAGTGAGCCCAGGGTAGGAAGGTGGGGGTCAGTGAGCCCAGGGCAGGAGGGTGTGGGGGGGTCAGTGAGACCAGTGTAGGAGGGTGGGGGTTAGTGAGCCCAGGGTAGGAGGGTGGGGGTCAGTGTCCCCAGGGTAGGAGGGTGGGGGTCAATGAGCCCAGTGTAGGAGGGTGGGGGTCAGTTTGCCCAGGGTAGGAGGGTGGGGGTCAGCGAGCCCAGGGTAGGAGGGTGGGGGTCAGCGTGACCAGGGTAGGAGGGTGGGGGTCAGCGAGCCCAAGTAGGAGGGAGGGGGTCAGCGTGACCAGGGGAGGAGGGTGGGGTCCAGCGAGGCCGGGGTAGGAGGGTGGGGGTCAGGGTGACCAGGGTAGGAGGGTGGGGGTCAGTGTGCCCAGGGTAGGAGGGTGGGGGTCAGTGAGCCCAGGCTAGGAGTGTGGGGGTCAGCGAGTCCAGGGTAGGAGGGTGGGGGTCGGCGAGACCAGGGTAGGAGGGTGGGGGTCAGCGAGCCCAGGGTAGGAGGGTGGGGGTCAGCGTGACCAGGGTAGGAGGGTGGGGGTCAGTGTGCCCAGGGTAGGAGGGTGGGGGTCAGTGTGCCCAGGGTAGGAGGGTGGGGGTCAGTGTGCCCAGGGTAGGAGGGTGGGGGTCAGCGTGCCCAGTGTTGGAGGGTGGGGGTCAGTGAGCCCAGGGTAGGAGGGTGTGGGGGGTCAGTGAGCCCAGTGTAGGAGGGTGGAGGTTAGTGAGCCCAGGGTAGGAGGGTGGGGGTCAGTGTCCCCAGGGTAGGAGGGTGGGGGTCAATGAGCCCAGTGTAGGAGGGTGGGGGTCAGTTTGCCCATGGTAGGAGGGTGGGGGTCAGTGAGCCCAGTGTAGGAGGGTGGGGGTCAGTGTGCCCAGGGTAGGAGGGCGGGGGTCAGTGTGCCCAGGGTAGGAGGGTGGGGGTCAGTGAGCCCAGTGCAGGAAGGTGGGGGTCAGTGTGCCCAGGGTAGGAGGGTGGGGGTCAGTGAGCCCTGTGTAGGAGGGTGGGGGTCAGTTTGCCTAGGGTAGGAGGGTGGGGGTCAGTGAGCCCAGTGAAGGAGGGTGGGGGTCAGTGTGCCCAGGATAGGAGGGTGGGGGTCAGTGTGCCCAGGGTAGGAGGGTGGGGGTCAGTGTGCCCAGGGTAGGAGGGTGGGGGTCAGTGTGCCCAGGGTAGGAGGGTGGGGGTCAGCGAGCCCAGGGTAGGAGGGTGGGGGTCAGTGAGCCCAGTGTAGGAGGGTGGAGGTCAGCGAGCCCAGGGTAGGAGAGTGGGGTTCAGTGAGCCCAGGGTAGGAGGGTGGGGGGTTTCAGTGAGCCCAGGGCAGGAGGGTGGGAGTCAGTGAGCCCAGGGTAGGAGGGTGGTGGTCAGGGTGACCAGGGTAGGAGGGTGGGGGTCAGTGAGCCCAGGGTAGGAGAGTGGGGGTCAGCGAGCCCAGGGTAGGAGGGTGGGGGTCATGGTGACCAGGGTAGGAAGTTGGGGGTCACTGAGCCCAGGGTAGGAGGCTGGGGGTCAGTGAGCCCAGTGCAGCAGGGTGGGGGTCAGCGAGCCCAGGGTAGGAGTGTGGGGGTCAGTGAGCCCAGGGTAGGAAGGTGGGGGTCAGTGAGCCCAGGGCAGGAGGGTGGGAGTCAGTGAGCCCAGGGTAGGAGGGTGGGGGTCAGGGTGACCAGGGTAGGAGGGTGGGGGTCATTGAGCCCAGGGTAGGAGGGTGGGGGGGGTCAGTGAGCCCAGGGCAGGAGGGTGGGGGTCAGGGTGACCAGGGTAGGAGGGTGGGGGTCAGTGAGCCCAGGGTAGGAGGGAGGGGGTCAGCGTGACCTGGGTAGGAGGGTGGGGGCCAGCGAGGCCGGGGTAGGAGGGTGGGGGTCAGGGTGACCAGGGTAGGAGGGTGGGGGTCAGTGTGCCCAGGGTAGGAGGGTGGTGGTCAGTGAGCCCAGGCTAGGAGGGTGGGGGTCAGCGAGCCCAGGGTAGGAGGGTGGGGCTCAGCGTGACCAGGGTAGGAGGGTGGGGGTCAGTGAGCCCAGGGTAGGAGGGTGTGGGGGGTCAGTGAGCCCAGTGTAGGAGGGTGTGGGTTAGTGAGCCCAGGGTAGGAGGGTGGGGGTCAGTGTCCCCAGGGTAGGAGGGTGGGGGTCAATGAGCCCAGTGTAGGAGGGTGGGGGTCAGTTTGCCCAGGGAAGGAGGGTGGGGGTCAGTGAGCCCAGTGTAGGAGGGTGGGGGTCAGTGTGCCCAGGGAAGGAGTTTGGGGGTCAGTGTGCCCAGGGTAGGAGGGTGGGTGTCAGTGAGCCCAGTGCAGGAAGGTGGGGGTCAGTGTGCCCAGGGTAGGAGGGTGGGGGTCAGTGAGCCCAGTGTAGGAGGGTGGGGGTCAGTTTGCCTGGGGTAGGAGGGTGGGGGTCAGTGAGCCCAGTGTAGGAGGGTGGGGGTCAGTGTGCCCAGGGTAGGAGGGTGGGGGTCAGTGTGCCCAGGGTAGGAGGGTGGGGGTCAGTGAGCCCAGGGTAGGAGGGTGGGGGTCAGTGTGCCCAGGGTAGGAGGGTGGGGGTCAGCGAGCCCAGGGTAGGAGGGTGGGGGTCATTGAGCCCAGTGTAGGAGGGTGGGGGTCAGCGAGCCCAGGGTAGGAGGGTGGGGTTCAGTGAGCCCAGGGTAGGAGGGTGGGGGGTTTCAGTGAGCCCAGGGCAGGAGGGTGGGAGTCAGTGAGCCCAGGGTAGGAGGGTGGGGGTCAGGGTGACCAGGGTAGGAGGGTGGGGGTCAGTGAGCCCAGGGTAGGAGAGTGGGGGTCAGCGAGCCCAGGGTAGGAGGGTGGGGGTCATGGTGACCAGGGTAGGAAGTTGGGGGTCAGTGAGCCCAGGGTAGGAGGCTGGGGGTCAGTGAGCCCAGTGTAGCAGGGTGGGGGTCAGCGAGCCCAGGGTAGGAGTGTGGGGGTCAGTGAGCCCAGGGTAGGAAGGTGGGGGTCAGTGAGCCCAGGGCAGGAGGGTGTGGGGGGGTCAGTGAGACCAGTGTAGGAGGGTGGGGGTTAGTGAGCCCAGGGTAGGAGGGTGGGGGTCTGTATCCCCAGGGTAGGAGGGTGGGGGTAAATGAGCCCAGTGTAGGAGGGTGGGGGTCAGTTTGCCCAGGGTAGGAGGGTGGGGGTCAGCGAGCCCAGGGTTGGAGGGTGGGGGTCAGCGAGCCCAGGGTAGGAGGGAGTGGGTCAGCGTGACCAGGGTAGGAGGATGGGGTCCAGCGAGGCCGGGGTAGGAGGGTGGGTGTCAGGGTGACCAGGGTAGGAGGGTGGGGGTCAGTGTGCCCAGGGTAGGAGGGTGGGGGTCAGTGAGCCCAGGGTAGGAGGGTGGGGGTCGGCGTGACCAGGGTAGGAGGGTGGGGGTCAGCGAGCCCAGGGTAGGAGGGTGGGGGTCAGCGTGACCAGGGTAGGAGGCTGGGGGCCAGCGCGGCCGGGGTAGGAGGGTGGGGGTCAGGGTGACCAGGGTAGGAGGGTGGGGGTCAGTGTGCCCAGGGTAGGAGGGTGGGGGTCAGTGAGCCCAGGCTAGGAGGGTGGGGGTCAGCGAGCCCAGGGTAGGAGGGTGGGGGTCGGCGTGACCAGGGTAGGAGGGTGGGGGTCAGCGAGCCCAGGGTAGGAGGGTGGGGGTCAGCGTGACCAGGGTAGGAGGCTGGGGGCCAGCGCGGCCGGGGTAGGAGGGTGGGGGTCAGGGTGACCAGGGTAGGAGGGTGGGGGTCAATGAGCCCAGTGTAGGAGGGTGGGGGTCAGTTTGCCCATGGTAGGAGGGTGGGGGTCAGTGAGCCCAGTGTAGGAGGGTGGGGGTCAGTATGCCCAGGGTAGGAGGGTGGGGGTCAGTGTGCCCAGGGTAGGAGGGTGGGGGTCAGTGAGCCCAGTGCAGGAAGGTGGGGGTCAGTGTGCCCAGGGTAGGAGGGTGGGGGTCAGTGAGCCCTGTGTAGGAGGGTGGGGGTCAGTTTGCCTAGGGTAGGAGGGTGGGGGTCAGTGAGCCCAGTGTAGGAGGGTGGGGGTCAGTGTGCCCAGGGTAGGAGGGTGGGGGTCAGCGAGCCCAGGGTAGGAGGGTGGGGGTCAGTGAGCCCAGTGTAGGAGGGTGGGGGTCAGCGAGCCCAGGGTAGGAGGGTGGGGTTCAGTGAGCCCAGTGTAGGAGGGTGGGGGTCAGTGAGCCCAGGGTAGGAGGGTGGGGTTCAGTGAGCCCAGGGTAGGAGGGTGGGGGGTTTCAGTGAGCCCAGGGCAGGAGGGTGGGAGTCAGTGAGCCCAGGGTAGGAGGGTGGGGGTCAGGGTGACCAGGGTAGGAGGGTGGGGGTCAGTGAGCCCAGGGTAGGAGAGTGGGGGTCAGCGAGCCCAGGGTAGGAGGGTGGGGGTCATGGTGACCAGGGTAGGAAGTTGGGGGTCAGTGAGCCCAGGGTAGGAGGCTGGGGGTCTGTGAGCCCAGTGTAGCAGGGTGGGGGTCAGCGAGCCCAGGGTAGGAGTGTGGGGGTCAGTGAGCCCAGGGTAGGAAGGTGGGGGTCAGTGAGCCCAGGGCAGGAGTGTGGGAGTCAGTGAGCCCAGGGTAGGAGGTTGGGGGTCAGGGTGACCAGGGTAGGAGGGTGGGGGTCATTGAGCCCAGGGTAGGAGGGTGGGGGGGGGGGGTCAGTGAGCCCAGGGCAGGAGGGTGGGGGTCAGGGTGACCAGGGTCGGAGGGTGGGGAGTCAGTGAGCCCAGGATAGGAGAATGGGAGTCAGCGAGCCCAGGGTAGGAGGGTGGGGGTCATGGTGACCAGGGTAGGATGTTGGGGGTCAGTGAGCCCAGGGTAGGAGGCTGGGGGTCAGCGTGCCCAGGGTAGGAGGGTGGGGGTGGTCAGTGTGCCCAGGGTAGGAGGGTGGGGGTCAGTGAGCCCAGGGTAGGAGGGTGGGGTTCAGTGAGCCCAGGGTAGGAGGGTGGGGGTTTTCAGTGAGCCCAGTGTAGGAGGGTGGGATTCAGTATGCCCAGGGTAGGAGGGTGGGGGTCAGGGTGACCAGGGTAGGAGGGTGGGGGTCATTGAGCCCAGGGTAGGAGGGTGGGGGGGATCAGTGAGCTCAGGACAGGAGGGTGGGGGTCATGGTGACCAGGGCAGGATGGTGGGGGTCAGTGAGCCCAGGGTAGGAGGATGGGGGTCAGTGTGACCAGGGTAGGAGGGTGGCGGTCATGGTGACCATGGTAGGTAGTTGGGGGTCAGTGAAACCAGGGTAGGAGGCTGGGGGTCAGTGAGCCCAGTGTAGGAGGGTGGGGGTCAGCGAGCCCAGGGTAGGAGGGTGGGGGTCAGTGAGCCCAGGGTAGGAAGGTGTGGGTCAGTGAGCCCAGGGCAGGAGGGTGGGAGTCAGTGAGCCCAGGGTAGGAGGGTGGGGTTCAGGGTGACCAGGGTAGGAGGGTGGGGGTCATTGAGCCCAGGGTAGGAGGGTGGGGGGGGTCAGTGAGCCCAGGGCAGGAGGGTGGGGGTCAGGGTGACCAGGGTAGGAGGGTGGGGGTCAGTGAGCCATGGTATGAGGGTGGGGGTCAGGGTGACCAGGGTAGGAGGGTGGGTGATCAGTGAGCCCAGGGTAGGAGGGTGGGGGTCAGAGAGCCCAGGGTAGGAGGGTGGGGGTCAGTGTGTCCAGGGTAGGAAGTTGGGGGTCAGTGAGCCCAGGGTAGGAGGGTGGGGGTTAGCGTGCCCTGGGTAGGAGGGTGGGGGTGGTCAGTGAGCCCAGGGGAGGAGGGTGGGGGTCAGTGAGCCCAGGGTAGGAGGGTGAGGTTCAGTGAGCCCAGGGGAGGAGGGTGGGGGTCAGTGTCCCCAAGGGGGGAGTGTGGGGGTCAGTGTCCCCAAGGTAGGAGGGTGGATGTCAGTGAGCCCGGGGTAGGAGGGTGGGGGTCAGCGTGTCCAGGGGAGGAGGGTGGGGTTCAGCGTGTCCAGGTAGGAGGGTGGGTGTCAGCGTGTCCAGGGTAGGAGTGTGGGGGTCAGTGTCTCCAGGGTAGGAGGGTGGGGGTCAGTGAGCCCAGGGTAGGAGGGTGGGCGTCAGCGAGCCCAGGGTAGGAGGGTGGGGGTCAGCGTGACCAGGGTTGGAGGGTGGGGGTCAGGGTGACCAGGGTAGGAGGGTGGGGGTCAGGTTTACCAGGGTAGGAGGGTGGGGGTCAGCGTGCATAGTGTAGGAGGGTGGGGGTCAGTGAGCCCAGGTTAGGAGGGTGGGGGTCAGTGTCCCCAGGGTAGGAGGGTGGGTGTCAGGGTGACCAGGGTAGGAGGGTGGGGTTCAGCGTGCCCAGTGTAGGAGGGTGGGGGTCAGTGAGCCCAGGGTAGGAGGGTGGGGGTCAGGGTGACCAGGGTAGGAGGGTGGGGGTCATTGAGCCCAGGGTAGGATGTTGGGGGTTATCAGTGAGCTCAGGGCAGGAGGGTGGGGGTCAGCGAGACCAGGGCAGGAGGGTGGGGGTCAGTGAGCCCAGGGTAGGAGGTTGGGGGTCAGGGTGACCAGGGTAGGAGGGTGGGGGTCAGTGAGCCCAGGGTAGGAGAGTGGGGGTCAGCGAGTCCAGGGTAGGAGGGTGGGGGTCATGGTGACCAGGATAGGAAGCTGGGGGTCAGTGAGCCCAGGGTAGGAGGCTGGGGGTCAGTGAGCCCAGTGTAGCAGGGTGGGGGTCAGCGAGCCCAGGGTAGGAGTGTGGGGGTCAGTGAGCCCAGGGTAGGAAGGTGGGGGTCAGTGAGCCCAGGGCAGGAGGGTGTGGGGGGTCAGTGAGCCCAGTGTAGGAGGGTGGGGGTTAGTGAGCCCAGGGTAGGAGGGTGGGGGTCAGTGTCCCCAGGGTAGGAGGGTGGGGGTCAATGAGCCCAGTGTAGGAGGGTGGGGGTCAGTGTGCCCAGGGTAGGAGGGTGGGGGTCAATGAGCCCAGTGTAGGAGGGTGGGGGTCAGTGTGCCCAGGGTAGGAGGGTGGGGGTCAGTGTGCCCAGGGTAGGAGGGTGGGGGTCAGTGAGCCCAGTGCAGGAGGGTGGGGGTCAGTGTGCCCAGGGTAGGAGGGTGGGGGTCAGTGAGCCCAGTGTAGGAGGGTGGGGGTCAGTTTGCCTAGGGTAGGAGGGTGGGTGTCAGTGAGCCCAGTGTAGGAGGGTGGGGGTCAGTGTGCCCAGGGTAGGAGGGTGGGGGTCAGTGTGCCCAGGGTAGGAGGGTGGGAGTCAGTGAGCCCAGTGTAGGAGGGTGGGGGTCAGTGTGCCCAGGGTAGGAGGGTGGGGGTCAGCGAGCCCAGGGTAGGAGGGTGGGGGTCAGTGAGCCCAGTGTATGAGGGTGGGGGTCAGTGTGCCCAGGGGAGGAGGGTGGGGTTCAGTGAGCCCAGTGTAGGAGGGTGGGGGTCAGTGTGCCCAGGGTAGGAGGGTGGGGGTCAGCGAGCCCAGGGTAGGAGGGTGGGGGTCAGTGAGCCCAGTGTATGAGGGTGGGGGTCAGTGTGCCCAGGGGAGGAGGGTGGGGGTCAGTGAGCCCAGGGTAGGAGGGTGGGGTTCAGTGAGCCCAGGGTAGGAGGGTGGGGGGTTTCAGTGAGCCCAGGGCAGGAGGGTGGCAGTCAGTGAGCCCAGGGTAGGAGGGAGGGGGTCAGGGTGTCCAGGGTAGGAGGGTGGGGGTCATTGAGCCCAGGGTAGGAGGGTGGGGGGGATCAGTGAGCTCAGGGCAGGAGGGTGGGGGTCAGGGTGACCAGGGCAGGAGGGTGGGGGTCTGTGAGCCCAGGGTAGGAGGGTGGGGGTCAGGGTGACCAGGGTAGGAGGCTGGGGGTCAGTGAGCCCAGGGTAGGAAGGTGGGGGTCAGCGAGCCCAGGTTAGGAGGGTGGGGGTCATGGTGACCAGGGTAGGAAGTTGGGGGTCAGTGAGCCCAGGGTAGGAGGCTGGGTGTCAGTGAGCCCAGTGTAGGAGGATGGGGGTCAGCGAGCCAAGGGTAGGAGTGTGGGGGTCAGTGAGCCCAGGGTAGGAAGGTGGGGGTCAGTGAGCCCAGGGCAGGAGGGTGGGAGTCAGTGAGCCCAGGCTAGGATGGTGGGCGTCAGGGTGACCAGGTTAGGAGGGTGGGGGTCATTGAGCCCCGGGTAGGATGGTGGGGGTGGTCAGTGAGCCCAGGGCAGGAGGGTGGGGGTCAGGGTGACCAGGGTAGGAGGGTGGGGGTCAGTGAGCCCAGGGTAGGACGGTGGGGGTCAGGGTGACCAGGGTAGGAGGGTGGGGGTCAGCGAGCCCAGGGTAGGAGGGTGGGGGTCATGGTGACCAGGGAAGGAAGTTGGGGGTCAGTGAGCCCAGGGTAGGAGGCTGGGGGTCAGCGTGCCCAGGGTAGGAGGGTGGGGGTGGTCAGTGAGCCCAGGGTAGGAGGGTGGGGGTCAGTGAGCCCAGGGTAGGAGAGTGAGTGTCAGTGAGCCCAGGGGAGGAGGGTGAGGGTCAGTGAGCCCAGTGTAGGAGGGTGGGGGTCAGGGTGACCAGGGTAGGAGGGTGGGGGTCAGTGTGCCCAGGGTAGGAGAGTGGGGGTCAGTGAGCCCAGTGGAGGAGGGTGGGGGTCAGTGTGCCCAGGGTAGGAGGGTGGGGGTCAGCGAGCCCAGGGTAGGAGGGTGGGGGTCAGTGAGCCAAGGGTAGGAGGGTGGGGGTCAGTGTGCCCAGGGTAGGAGGGTGGGGGTCAGTGAGCCCAGGGTAGGAGGGTGGGGTTCAGTGAGCCGAGTGTAGGAGGGTGGGGGTCAGTGTGCCCAGGGTAGGAGGGTGGGGGTCAGTGTGCCCAGGGTAGGAGGGTGGGGGTCATTGAGCCCAGGGTAGGAGGGTGGGGGTCAGTGTGCCCAGGGTAGGAGGGTGGGGGTCAGCGAGCCCAGGGTAGGAGGGTGGGGGTCAGTGAGCCCAGTGTAGGAGGATGGGGGTCAGCGAGCCAAGGGTAGGAGTGTGGGGGTCAGTGAGCCCAGGGTAGGAAGGTGGGGGTCAGTGAGCCCAGGGAAGGAGGGTGGGAGTCAGTGAGCCCAGGGTAGGATGGTGGGCGTCAGGGTGACCAGGTTAGGAGGGTGGGGGTCATTGAGCCCCGGGTAGGATGGTGGGGGGGGTCAGTGAGCCCAGGGCAGGAGGGTGGGGGTCAGGGTGACCAGGGTAGGAGGGTGGGGGTCAGTGAGCCCAGGGTAGGACGGTGGGGGTCAGGGTGACCAGGGTAGGAGGGTGGGGGTCAGCGAGCCCAGGGTAGGAGGGTGGGGGTCATGGTGACCAGGGAAGGAAGTTAGGGGACAGTGAGCCCAGGGTAGGAGGCTGGGGGTCAGCGTGCCCAGGGTAGGAGGGTGGGGGTCAGCGTGACCAGGGTTGGAGGGTGGGGGTCAGGGTGACCAGGGTAGGAGGGTGGGGGTCAGGTTTACCAGGGTAGGAGGGTGGGGGTCAGCGTGCATAGTGTAGGAGGGTGGGGGTCAGTGAGCCCAGGTTAGGAGGGTGGGGGTCAGTGTCCCCAGGGTAGGAGGGTGGGTGTCAGGGTGACCAGGGTAGGAGGGTGGGGTTCAGCGTGCCCAGTGTAGGAGGGTGGGGGTCAGTGAGCCCAGGGTAGGAGGGTGGGGGTCAGGGTGACCAGGGTAGGAGGGTGGGGGTCATTGAGCCCAGGGTAGGATGTTGGGGGTTATCAGTGAGCTCAGGGCAGGAGGGTGGGGGTCAGCGAGACCAGGGCAGGAGGGTGGGGGTCAGTGAGCCCAGGGTAGGAGGTTGGGGGTCAGGGTGACCAGGGTAGGAGGGTGGGGGTCAGTGAGCCCAGGGTAGGAGAGTGGGGGTCAGCGAGTCCAGGGTAGGAGGGTGGGGGTCATGGTGACCAGGGTAGGAAGCTGGGGGTCAGTGAGCCCAGGGTAGGAGGCTGGGGGTCAGTGAGCCCAGTGTAGCAGGGTGGGGGTCAGCGAGCCCAGGGTAGGAGTGTGGGGGTCAGTGAGCCCAGGGTAGGAAGGTGGGGGTCAGTGAGCCCAGGGCAGGAGGGTGTGGGGGGTCAGTGAGCCCAGTGTAGGAGGGTGGGGGTTAGTGAGCCCAGGGTAGGAGGGTGGGGGTCAGTGTCCCCAGGGTAGGAGGGTGGGGGTCAATGAGCCCAGTGTAGGAGGGTGGGGGTCAGTGTGCCCAGGGTAGGAGGGTGGGGGTCAATGAGCCCAGTGCAGGAGGGTGGGGGTCAGTGTGCCCAGGGTAGGAGGGTGGGGGTCAGTGTGCCCAGGGTAGGAGGGTGGGGGTCAGTGAGACCAGTGTAGGAGGGTGGGGGTCAGTTTGCCTAGGGTAGGAGGGTGGGGGTCAGTGAGCCCAGTGTAGGAGGGTGGGGGTCAGTGTGCCCAGGGTAGGAGGGTGGGGGTCAGTGTGCCCAGGGTAGGAGGGTGGGGGTCCGTGAGCCCAGTGTAGGAGGGTGGGGGTCAGTGTGCCCAGGGTAGGAGGGTGGGGGTCAGCGAGCCCAGGGTAGGAGGGTGGGGGTCAGTGAGCCCAGTGTATGAGGGTGGGGGTCAGTGTGCCCAGGGGAGGAGGGTGGGGGTCAGTGAGCCCAGGGTAGGAGGGTGGGGTTCAGTGAGCCCAGGGTAGGAGGGTGGGGGGTTTCAGTGAGCCCAGGGCAGGAGGGTGGCAGTCAGTGAGCCCAGGGTAGGAGGGAGGGGGTCAGGGTGTCCAGGGTAGGAGGGTGGGGGTCATTGAGCCCAGGGTAGGAGGGTGGGGGGGATCAGTGAGCTCAGGGCAGGAGGGTGGGGGTCAGGGTGACCAGGGCAGGAGGGTGGGGGTCTGTGAGCCCAGGGTAGGAGGGTGGGGGTCAGGGCGACCAGGGTAGGAGGCTAGGGGTCAGTGAGCCCTGGGTAGCAGAGTGGGGGTCAGCGAGCCCAGGTTAGGAGGGTGGGGGTCATGGTGACCAGGGTAGGAAGTTGGGGGTCAGTGAGCCCAGGGTAGGAGGCTGGGTGTCAGTGAGCCCAGTGTAGGAGGATGGGGGTCTGCGAGCCCAGGGTAGGATTGTGGGGGTCAGTGAGCCCAGGGTAGGAAGGTGGGGGTCAGTGAGCCCAGGGCAGGAGGGTGGGAGTCAGTGAGCCCAGGGTAGGATGGTGGGCGTCAGGGTGACCAGGTTAGGAGGGTGGGGGTCATTGAGCCCCGGGTAGGATGGTGGGGGGGGTCAGTGAGCCCAGGGCAGGAGGGTGGGGGTCAGGGTGACCAGGGTAGGAGGGTGGGGGTCAGTGAGCCCAGGGTAGGTCGGTGGGGGTCAGGGTGACCAGGGTAGGAGGGTGGGGGTCAGCGAGCCCAGGGTAGGAGGGTGGGGGTCATGGTGACCAGGGAAGGAAGTTGGGGGTCAGTGAGCCCAGGGTAGGAGGCTGGGGGTCAGCGTGCCCAGGGTAGGAGGGTGGGGGTGGTCAGTGAGCCCAGGGTAGGAGGGTGGGGGTCAGTGAGCCCAGGGTAGGAGAGTGAGTGTCAGTGAGCCCAGGGGAGGAGGGTGAGGGTCAGTGAGCCCAGTGTAGGAGGGTGGGGGTCAGGGTGACCAGGGTAGGAGGGTGGGGGTCAGTGTGCCCAGGGTAGGAGAGTGGGGGTCAGTGAGCCCAGTGGAGGAGGGTGGGGGTCAGTGTGCCCAGGGTAGGAGGGTGGGGGTCAGCGAGCACAGGGTAGGAGGGTGGGGGTCAGTGAGCCAAGGGTAGGAGGGTGGGGGTCAGTGTGCCCAGGGTAGGAGGGTGGGGGTCAGTGAGCCCAGGGTAGGAGGGTGGGGTTCAGTGAGCCGAGTGTAGGAGGGTGGGGGTCAGTGTGCCCAGGGTAGGAGGGTGGGGGTCAGTGTGCCTAGGGTCGGAGGGTGGGGGTCATTGAGCCCAGGGTAGGAGGGTGGGGGTCAGTGTGCCCAGGGTAGGAGGGTGGGGGTCAGCGAGCCCAGGGTAGGAGGGTGGGGGTCAGTGAGCCCAGTGTAGGAGGATGGGGGTCAGCGAGCCAAGGGTAGGAGTGTGGGGGTCAGTGAGCCCAGGGTAGGAAGGTGGGGGTCAGTGAGCCCAGGGCAGGAGGGTGGGAGTCAGTGAGCCCAGGGTAGGATGGTGGGCGTCAGGGTGACCAGGTTATGAGGGTGGGGGTCATTGAGCCCCGGGTAGGATGGTGGGGGGGGTCAGTGAGCCCAGGGCAGGAGGGTGGGGGTCAGGGTGACCAGGGTAGGAGGGTGGGGGTCAGTGAGCCCAGGGTAGGACGGTGGGGGTCAGGGTGACCAGGGTAGGAGGGTGGGGGTCAGCGAGCCCAGGGTAGGAGGGTGGGGGTCATGGTGACCAGGGAAGGAAGTTAGGGGACAGTGAGCCCAGGGTAGGAGGCTGGGGGTCAGCGTGCCCAGGGTAGGAGGGTGGGGGTGGTCAGTGAGCCCAGGGTAGGAGGGTGGGGGTCAGTGAGCCCAGGGTAGGAGAGTGAGGGTCAGTGAGCCCAGGGGAGGAGGGTGAGGGTCAGTGAGCCCAGTGTAGGAGGGTGGGGGTCAGGGTACCAGGGTAGGAGGGTGGGGGTCAGTGTGCCCAGGGTAGGAGAGTGGGGGTCAGTGAGCCCAGTGTAGGAGGGTGGGGGTCAGTGTGCCCAGGGTAGGAGGGTGGGGGTCAGCGAGCCCAGGGTAGGAGGGTGGGGGTCAGTGTGCCCAGGGTAGGAGGGTGGGGGTCAGTGTGCCCAGGGTAGGACGGTGGGGTTCAGTGAGCCCAGTGTAGGAGGGTGGGGGTCAGTGTGCCCAGGGTAGGAGGGTGGGGGTCAGTGTGCCCAGGGTAGGAGGGTGGGGGTCAGTGAGCCCAGGGTAGGAGGGTGGGGGTCAGTGTGCCCAGGGTAGGATGGTGGGGGTCAGCGAGCCCAGAGTAGGAGGGTGGGGGTCAGTGAGCCCAGTGTAGGAGGGTGGGGGTCAGCGAGCCCAGGGTAGGAGGGTGGGGTTCAGTGAGCCCAGGGCAGGAGGGTGGGGGGTTTCAGTGAGCCCAGGGCAGGAGGGAGGGAGTCAGTGAGCCCAGGGTAGGAGGGTGGGGTTCAGGGTGACCAGGGTAGGATGGTGGGGGGGGTCAGTGAGCCCAGGGCAGGAGGGTGGGGGTCAGGGTGATCAGGGTAGGAGGGTGGGGGTCAGTGAGCCCAGGGTAGGACGGTGGGGGTCAGGGTGACCAGGGTAGGAGGGTGGGGGTCAGCGAGCCCAGGGTAGGAGGGTGGGGGTCATGGTGACCAGGGAAGGAAGTTGGGGGTCAGTGAGCCCAGGGTAGGAGGCTGGGGGTCAGCGTGCCCAGGGTAGGAGGGTGGGGGTGGTCAGTGAGCCCAGGGTAGGAGGGTGGGGGTCAGTGAGCCCAGGGTAGGAGAGTGAGGGTCAGTGAGCCCAGGGGAGGAGGGTGAGGGTCAGTGAGCCCAGTGTAGGAGGGTGGGGGTCAGGGTGACCAGGGTAGGAGGGTGGGGGTCAGTGTGCCCAGGGTAGGAGAGTGGGGGTCAGTGAGCCCAGTGTAGGAGGGTGGGGGTCAGTGTGCCCAGGGTAGGAGGGTGGGGGTCAGCGAGCCCAGGGTAGGAGGGTGGGGGTCAGTGAGCCAAGGGTAGGAGAGTGGGGGTCAGTGTGCCCAGGGTAGGAGGGTGGGGGTCAGTGAGCCCAGGGTAGGAGGGTGGGGTTCAGTGAGCCCAGTGTAGGAGGGTGGGGGTCAGTGTGCCCAGGGTAGGAGAGTGGGGGTCAGTGTGCCCAGGGTAGGAGGGTGGGGGTCAGTGAGCCCAGGGTAGGAGGGTGGGGGTCAGTGTGCCCAGCGTAGGAGGGTGGGGGTCAGCGAGCCCAGGGTAGGAGGGTGGGGGTCAGTGAGCCCAGTGTAGGAGGGTGGGGGTCAGCGAGCCCAGGGTAGGAGTGTGGGGTTCAGTGAGCCCAGGGTAGGAGGGTGGGGGGTTTCAGTGAGCCCAGGGCAGGAGGGTGGGAGTCAGTGAGCCCAGGGTAGGAGGGTGGGGTTCAGGGTGACCAGGGTAGGAGGGTGGGGGTAGATGAGCCCAGGGTAGGAGAGTGGGGGTCAGCGAGCCCAGGGTAGGAGGGTGGGGGTCATGGTGCCCGGGTTAGGAAGTTGGGGGTCAGTGAGCCCAGGGTAGGAGGCTGGGGGTCAGTGAGCCCAGTGTAGCAGGGTGGGGGTCAGCGAGCCCAGGGAAGGAGTGTGGGGGTCAGTGAGCCCAGGGTAGGAAGGTGGGGGTCAGTGAGCCCAGGGCAGGAGGGTGTGGGGGGGTCAGTGAGCCCAATGTAGGAGGGTGGGGGTTAGTGAGCCCAGGGTAGGAGCGTGGGGTCAGTGTCCCCAGTGTAGGAGGGTGGTGGTCAATGAGCCCAGTGTTAGGAGGGTTGGGGTCAGTTTGCCCAGGGTAGGAGGTTGGGAGTCAGTGAGCCCAGTGTAGGAGGGTGGGGGTCAGTGTGCCCAGGGTAGGAGGGTGGGGGTCAGTGTGCCCAGGGTAGGAGGGTGGTGGTCAGTGAGCCCAGTGCAGGAGGGTGGGGGTCAGTGTGCCCAGGGTAGGAGGGTGGGGGTCAGTGAGCCCAGTGTAGGAGGGTGGGGGTCAGTTTGCCTAGGGTAGGATGGTGGGCGTCAGGGTGACCAGGTTAGGAGGGTGGGGGTCATTGACCCCGGGTAGGATGGTGGGGGGGGTCAGTGAGCCCAGGGCAGGAGGGTGGGGGTCAGGGTGACCAGGGTAGGAGGGTGGGGGTCAGTGAGCCCAGGGTAGGACGGTGGGGGTCAGGGTGACCAGGGTAGGAGGGTGGGGGTCAGCGAGCCCAGGGTAGGAGGGTGGGGGTCATGGTGACCAGGGAAGGAAGTTAGGGGACAGTGAGCCCAGGGTAGGAGGCTGGGGGTCAGCGTGCCCAGGGTAGGAGGGTGGGGGTGGTCAGTGAGCCCAGGGTAGGAGGGTGGGGGTCAGTGAGCCCAGGGTAGGAGAGTGAGGGTCAGTGAGCCCAGGGGAGGAGGGTGAGGGTCAGTGAGCCCAGTGTAGGAGGGTGGGGGTCAGGGTACCAGGGTAGGAGGGTGGGGGTCAGTGTGCCCAGGGTAGGAGAGTGGGGGTCAGTGAGCCCAGTGTAGGAGGGTGGGGGTCAGTGTGCCCAGGGTAGGAGGGTGGGGGTCAGCGAGCCCAGGGTAGGAGGGTGGGGGTCAGTGAGCCAAGGGTAGGAGGGTGGGGGTCAGTGTGCACAGGGTAGGAGGGTGGGGGTCAGTGTGCCCAGGGTAGGACGGTGGGGTTCAGTGAGCCCAGTGTAGGAGGGTGGGGGTCAGTGTGCCCAGGGTAGGAGGGTGGGTGTCAGTGTGCCCAGGGTAGGAGGGTGGGGGTCAGTGAGCCCAGGGTAGGAGGGTGGGGGTCAGTGTGCCCAGGGTAGGAGGGTGGGGGTCAGCGAGCCCAGGGTAGGAGGGTGGGGGTCAGTGAGCCCAGTGTAGGAGGGTGGGGGTCAGCGAGCCCAGGGTAGGAGGGTGGGGTTCAGTGAGCCCAGGGCAGGAGGGTGGGGGGTTTCAGTGAGCCCAGGGCAGGAGGGTGGGAGTCAGTGAGCCCAGGGTAGGAGGGTGGGGTTCAGGGTGACCAGGGTAGGATGGTGGGGGGGGTCAGTGAGCCCAGGGCAGGAGGGTGGGGGTCAGGGTGATCAGGGTAGGAGGGTGGGGGACAGTGAGCCCAGGGTAGGACGGTGGGGGTCAGGGTGACCAGGGTAGGAGGGTGGGGGTCAGCGAGCCCAGGGTAGGAGGGTGGGGGTCATGGTGACCAGGGAAGGAAGTTGGGGGTCAGTGAGCCCAGGGTAGGAGGCTGGGGGTCAGCGTGCCCAGGGTAGGAGGGTGGGGGTGGTCAGTGAGCCCAGGGTAGGAGGGTGGGGGTCAGTGAGCCAAGGTAGGAGAGTGAGGGTCAGTGAGCCCAGGGGAGGAGGGTGAGGGTCAGTGAGCCCAGTGTAGGAGGGTGGGGGTCAGGGTGACCAGGGTAGGAGGGTGGGGGTCAGTGTGCCCAGGGTAGGAGAGTGGGGGTCAGTGAGCCCAGTGTAGGAGGGTGGGGGTCAGTGTGCCCAGGGTAGGAGGGTGGGGGTCAGCGAGCCCAGGGTAGGAGGGTGGGGGTCAGTGAGCCAAGGGTAGGAGAGTGGGGGTCAGTGTGCCCAGGGTAGGAGGGTGGGGGTCAGTGAGCCCAGGGTAGGAGGGTGGGGTTCAGTGAGCCCAGTGTAGGAGGGTGGGGGTCAGTGTGCCCAGGGTAGGAGAGTGGGGGTCAGTGTGCCCAGGGTAGGAGGGTGGGGGTCAGTGAGCCCAGGGTAGGAGGGTGGGGGTCAGTGTGCCCAGGGTAGGAGGGTGGGGGTCAGCGAGCCCAGGGTAGGAGGGTGGGGGTCAGTGAGCCCAGTGTAGGAGGGTGGGGGTCAGTGAGCCCAGGGTAGGAGTGTGGGGTTCAGTGAGCCCAGGGTAGGAGGGTGGGGGGTTTCAGTGAGCCCAGGGCAGGAGGGTGGGAGTCAGTGAGCCCAGGGTAGGAGGGTGGGGTTCAGGGTGACCAGGGTAGGAGGGTGGGGGTCAGTGAGCCCAGGGTAGGAGAGTGGGGGTCAGCGAGCCCAGGGTAGGAGGGTGGGGGTCATGGTGACCGGGGTAGGAAGTTGGGGGTCAGTGAGCCCAGGGTAGGAGGCTGGGGGTCAGTGAGCCCAGTGTAGCAGGGTGGGGGTCAGCGAGCCCAGGGAAGGAGTGTGGGGGTCAGTGAGCCCAGGGTAGGAAGGTGGGGGTCAGTGAGCCCAGGGCAGGAGGGTGTGGGGGGGTCAGTGAGCCCAATGTAGGAGGGTGGGGGTTAGTGAGCCCAGGGTAGGAGCGTGGGGGTCAGTGTCCCCAGGGTAGGAGGGTGGTGGTCAATGAGCCCAGTGTTAGGAGGGTTGGGGTCAGTTTGCCCAGGGTAGGAGGTTGGGAGTCAGTGAGCCCAGTGTAGGAGGGTGGGGGTCAGTGTGCCCAGGGTAGGAGGGTGGGGGTCAGTGTGCCCAGGGTAGGAGGGTGGTGGTCAGTGAGCCCAGTGCAGGAGGGTGGGGGTCAGTGTGCCCAGGGTAGGAGGGTGGGGGTCAGTGAGCCCAGTGTAGGAGGGTGGGGGTCAGTTTGCCTAGGGTAGGAGGGTGGGGGTCACTGAGCCCAGTGTAGGAGGGTGGGGTTCAGTGTGCCCAGGGTAGGAGGGTGGGGGTCAGTGTGCCCGGGGTCGGAGGGTGGGGGTCAGTGAGCCCAGTGTAGGAGGGTGGGGGTCAGTGTGCCCAGGGTAGGAGGGTGGGGGTCAGTGAGCCCAGGGTAGGAGGGTGGGGGTCAGTGAGCCCAGTGTAGGAGGGTGGGGGTCAGTGTGCCCAGGGGAGGAGGGTGGGGGTCAGTGAGCCCAGTGTAGGAGGGTGGGGTTCAGTGAGCCCAGGGTAGGAGGGTGGGGGGTTTCAGTGAGCCCAGGGCAGGAGGGTGGGAGTCAGTGAGCCCAGGGTAGGAGGGTGGGGGTCAGGGTGACCAGGGTAGGAGGGTGGGGGTCATTGAGCCCAGGGTAGGAGGGTGGAGGTGATCAGTGAGCTCAGGGCAGGAGGGTGGGGGTCAGGGTGACCAGGGCAGGAGGGTGGGGGTCAGTGAGCCCAGGGTAGGAGGGTGGGGGTCAGGGTGACCAGGGTAGGAGGGTGGGGGTCAGTGAGCCCAGGGTAGGAGAGTGGGAGTCAGCGAGCCCAGGGTAGGAGGGTGGGGGTCATGGTGACCAGGGTAGGAAGTTGGGGGTCAGTGAGCCCAGGGTAGGAGGCTGGGTGTCAGTGAGCCCAGTGTAGGAGGATGGGGGTCAGCGAGCCCAGGGTAGGAGTGTGGGGGTCAGTGAGCCCAGGGTAGGAAGGTGGGGGTCAGTGAGCCCAGGGCAGGAGGGTGGGAGTCAGTGAGCCCAGGGTAGGAGGGTGGGGGTCAGGGTGACCAGGGTAGGAGGGTGGGGGTCATTGAGCCCAGGGTAGGAGGGTGGGGGGGGTCAGTGAGCCCAGGGCAGGAGGGTGGGGATCAGGGTGACCAGGGTAGGAGGGTGGGGGTCAGTGAGCCCAGGGTAGGAGGGTGGGGGTCAGGGTGACAAGGGTAGGAGGGTGGGGGGTCAGTGAGCCCAGGATAGGAGAATGGGGGTCAGCGAGCCCAGGGTAGGAGGGTGGGGGTCATGGTGACCAGGGTAGGAAGTTGGGGGTCAGTGAGCCCAGGGTAGGAGGCTGGGGGTCAGCGTGCCCAGGGTAGGAGGGTGGGGGCGGTCAGTGAGCCCAGGGGAGGAGGGTGGGGGTCAGTGAGCCCAGGGTAAGAGGGTGACGGTCAGTGAGCCCAGGGTAGGAGGGTGGGGGTCAGTGATCCCAGTATAGGAGTGTGGGGGTCAGTGTGCCCTGGGTAGGAGGGTGGGGGTCAGTGTGCCCAGGGTAGGAGGGTGGGGTCAGTGAGCCCAGTGTAGGAGGGTGGGGGTCAGTGTGCCCAGGGTAGGAGGGTGGGGGTCAGCGAGCCCAGTGTAGGAGGGTGGGGGTCAGTGTGCCCAGGGTAGGAGGGTGGGGGTCAGTGAGCCCAGGGTAGGAGGGTGGGGTTCAGTGAGCCCAGGGTAGGAGGGTGGGGGTTTTCAGTGAGCCCTGGGCAGGAGGGTGGGAGTCAGTGAGCCCAGGGTAGGAGGGTGGGGGTCAGCGAGCCCAGGGTAGGAGGGTGGGGGTCAGTGAGCCCAGCGTAGGAAGGTTGGGGTCAGTGAGCCCAGGGCAGGAGGGTGGGAGTCAGTGAGCCCAGGGTAGGAGGGTGGGGGTCAGGGTGACCAGGGTAGGAGGGTGGGGGTCAATGAGCCCACGGTTGGAGTGTGGGGGGGGTCAGTGAGCCCAGGGCAGGAGGGTGGGTGTCAGGGTGACCAGGGTAGGAGGGTGGGGGTCAGTGAGCCCAGGGTATGAGGGTGGGGGTCAGGGTGACCAGGGTAGGAGGGTGGGGGGTCAGTGAGCCCAGGGTAGGAGGGTGGGGGTCAGCGTGCCCAGGGTAGGAGGGTGGGGGTGGTCAGTGAGCCCAGGGTAGGAGGGTGGGGGTCAGTGAGCCCAGGGTAGGAGAGTGAGGGTCAGTGAGCCCAGGGGAGGAGGGTGAGGGTCAGTGAGCCCAGTGTAGGAGGGTGGGGGTCAGGGTGACCAGGGTAGGAGGGTGGGGGTCAGTGTGCCCAGGGTAGGAGAGTGGGGGTCAGTGAGCCCAGTGGAGGAGGGTGGGGGTCAGTGTGCCCAGGGTAGGAGGGTGGGGGTCAGCGAGCCCAGGGTAGGAGGGTGGGGGTCAGTGAGCCAAGGGTAGGAGGGTGGGGGTCAGTGTGCCCAGGGTAGGAGGGTGGGGGTCAGTGAGCCCAGGGTAGGAGGGTGGGGTTCAGTGAGCCGAGTGTAGGAGGGTGGGGGTCAGTGTGCCCAGGGTAGGAGGGTGGGGGTCAGTGTGCCCAGGGTAGGAGGGTGGGGGTCATTGAGCCCAGGGTAGGAGGGTGGGGGTCAGTGTGCCCAGGGTAGGAGGGTGGGGGTCAGCGAGCCCAGGGTAGGAGGGTGGGGGTCAGTGAGCCCAGTGTAGGAGGATGGGGGTCAGCGAGCCAAGGGTAGGAGTGTGGGGGTCAGTGAGCCCAGGGTAGGAAGGTGGGGGTCAGTGAGCCCAGGGTAGGATGGTGGGCGTCAGGGTGACCAGGTTAGGAGGGTGGGGGTCATTGAGCCCCGGGTAGGATGGTGGGGGGGGGTCAGTGAGCCCAGGGCAGGAGGGTGGGGGTCAGGGTGACCAGGGTAGGAGGGTGGGGGTCAGTGAGCCCAGGGTAGGACGGTGGGGGTAAGGGTGACCAGGGTAGGAGGGTGGGGGTCAGCGAGCCCAGGGTAGGAGGGTGGGGGTCATGGTGACCAGGGAAGGAAGTTAGGGGACAGTGAGCCCAGGGTAGGAGGCTGGGGGTCAGCGTGCCCAGGGTAGGAGGGTGGGGGTGGTCAGTGAGCCCAGGGTAGGAGGGTGGGGGTCAGTGAGCCCAGGGTAGGAGAGTGAGGGTCAGTGAGCCCAGGGGAGGAGGGTGAGGGTCAGTGAGCCCAGTGTAGGAGGGTGGGGGTCAGGGTACCAGGGTAGGAGGGTGGGGGTCAGTGTGCCCAGGGTAGGAGAGTTGGCGTCAGTGAGCCCAGTGTAGGAGGGTGGGGGTCAGTGTGCCCAGGGTAGGAGGGTGGGGGTCAGCGAGCCCAGGGTAGGAGGGTGGGGATCAGTGAGCCAAGGGTAGGAGGGTGGGGGTCAGTGTGCCCAGGGTAGGAGGGTGGGGGTCAGTGTGCCCAGGGTAGGACGGTGGGGTTCAGTGAGCCCAGTGTAGGAGGGTGGGGGTCAGTGTGCCCAGGGTAGGAGGGTGGGTGTCAGTGTGCCCAGGGTAGGAGGGTGGGGGTCAGTGTGCCCAGGGTAGGAGGGTGGGGGTCAGCGAGCCCAGGGTAGGAGGGTGGGGGTCAGTGAGCCCAGTGTAGGAGGGTGGGGGTCAGCGAGCCCAGTGTAGGAGGGTGGGGTTCAGTGAGCCCAGGGCAGGAGGGTGGGGGGTTTCAGTGAGCCCAGGGCAGGAGGGTGGGAGTCAGTGAGCCCAGGGTAGGAGGGTGGGGTTCAGGGTGACCAGGGTAGGATGGTGGGGGGGGTCAGTGAGCTCAGGGCAGGAGGGTGGGGGTCAGGGTGATCAGGGTAGGAGGGTGGGGGTCAGTGAGCCCAGGGTAGGACGGTGGGGGTCAGGGTGACCAGGGTAGGAGGGTGGGGGTCAGCGAGCCCAGGGTAGGAGGGTGGGGGTCATGGTGACCAGGGAAGGAAGTTGGGGGTCAGTGAGCCCAGGGTAGGAGGCTGGGGGTCAGCGTGCCCAGGGTAGGAGGGTGGGGGTGGTCAGTGAGCCCAGGGTAGGAGGGTGGGGGTCAGTGAGCCCAGGGTAGGAGAGTGAGGGTCAGTGAGCCCAGGGGAGGAGGGTGAGGGTCAGTGAGCCCAGTGTAGGAGGGTGGGGGTCAGGGTGACCAGGGTAGGAGGGTGGGGGTCAGTGTGCCCAGGGTAGGAGAGTGGGGGTCAGTGAGCCCAGTGTAGGAGGGTGGGGGTCAGTGTGCCCAGGGTAGGAGGGTGGGGGTCAGCGAGCCCAGGGTAGGAGGGTGGGGGTCAGTGAGCCAAGGGTAGGAGAGTGGGGGTCAGTGTGCCCAGGGTAGGAGGGTGGGGGTCAGTGAGCCCAGGGTAGGAGGGTGGGGTTCAGTGAGCCCAGTGTAGGAGGGTGGGGGTCAGTGTGCCCAGGGTAGGAGAGTGGGGGTCAGTGTGCCCAGGGTAGGAGGGTGGGGGTCAATGAGCCCAGGGTAGGAGGGTGGGGGTCAGTGTGCCCAGGGTAGGAGGGTGGGGGTCAGCGAGCCCAGGGTAGGAGGGTGGGGGTCAGTGAGCCCAGTGTAGGAGGGTGGGGGTCAGCGAGCCCAGGGTAGGAGTGTGGGGTTCAGTGAGCCCAGGGTAGGAGGGTGGGGGGTTTCAGTGAGCCCAGGGCAGGAGGGTGGGAGTCAGTGAGCCCAGGGTAGGAGGGTGGGGTTCAGGGTGACCAGGGTAGGAGGGTGGGGGTCAGTGAGCCCAGGGTAGGAGAGTGGGGGTCAGCGAGCCCAGGGTAGGAGGGTGGGGGTCATGGTGACCGGGGTAGGAAGTTGGGGGTCAGTGAGCCCAGGGTAGGAGGCTGGGGGTCAGTGAGCCCAGTGTAGCAGGGTGGGGGTCAGCGAGCCCAGGGAAGGAGTGTGGGGGTCAGTGAGCCCAGGGTAGGAAGGTGGGGGTCAGTGAGCCCAGGGCAGGAGGGTGTGGGGGGGTCAGTGAGCCCAATGTAGGAGGGTGGGGGTTAGTGAGCCCAGGGTAGGAGCGTGGGGGTCAGTGTCCCCAGGGTAGGAGGGTGGTGGTCAATGAGCCCAGTGTTAGGAGGGTTGGGGTCAGTTTGCCCAGGGTAGGATGTTGGGAGTCAGTGAGCCCAGTGTAGGAGGGTGGGGGTCAGTGTGCCCAGGGTAGGAGGGTGGGGGTCAGTGTGCCCAGGGTAGGAGGGTGGTGGTCAGTGAGCCCAGTGCAGGAGGGTGGGGGTCAGTGTGCCCAGGGTAGGAGGGTGGGGGTCAGTGAGCCCAGTGTAGGAGGGTGGGGGTCAGTTTGCCTAGGGTAGGAGGGTGGGGGTCACTGAGCCCAGTGTAGGAGGGTGGGGTTCAGTGTGCCCAGGGTAGGAGGGTGGGGGTCAGTGTGCCCGGGGTCGGAGGGTGGGGGTCAGTGAGCCCAGTGTAGGAGGGTGGGGGTCAGTGTGCCCAGGGTAGGAGGGTGGGGGTCAGTGAGCCCAGGGTAGGAGGGTGGGGGTCAGTGAGCCCAGTGTAGGAGGGTGGGGGTCAGTGTGCCCAGGGGAGGAGGGTGGGGGTCAGTGAGCCCAGTGTAGGAGGGTGGGGTTCAGTGAGCCCAGGGTAGGAGGGTGGGGGGTTTCAGTGAGCCCAGGGCAGGAGGGTGGGAGTCAGTGAGCCCAGGGTAGGAGGGTGGGGGTCAGGGTGACCAGGGTAGGAGGGTGGGGGTCATTGAGCCCAGGGTAGGAGGGTGGGGGTGATCAGTGAGCTCAGGGCAGGAGGGTGGGGGTCAGGGTGACCAGGGCAGGAGGGTGGGGGTCAGTGAGCCCAGGGTAGGAGGGTGGGGGTCAGGGTGACCAGGGTAGGAGGGTGGGGGTCAGTGAGCCCAGGGTAGGAGAGTGGGGGTCAGCGAGCCCAGGGTAGGAGGGTGGGGGTCATGGTGACCAGGGTAGGAAGTTGGGGGTCAGTGAGCCCAGGGTAGGAGGCTGGGTGTCAGTGAGCCCAGTGTAGGAGGATGGGGGTCAGCGAGCCCAGGGTAGGAGTGTGGGGGTCAGTGAGCCCAGGGTAGGAAGGAGGGGGTCAGTGAGCCCAGGGCAGGAGGGTGGGAGTCAGTGAGCCCAGGGTAGGAGGGTGGGGGTCAGGGTGACCAGGGTAGGAGGGTGGGGGTCATTGAGCCCAGGGTAGGAGGGTGGGGGGGGTCAGTGAGCCCAGGGCTGGAGGGTGGGGATCAGGGTGACCAGGGTAGGAGGGTGGGGGTCAGTGAGCCCAGGGTAGGAGGGTGGTGGTCAGGGTGACCAGGGTAGGAGGGTGGGGGGTCAGTGAGCCCAGGATAGGAGAATGGGGGTCAGCGAGCCCAGGGTAGGAGGGTGGGGGTCATGGTGACCAGGGTAGGAAGTTGGGGGTCAGTGAGCCCAGGGTAGGAGGCTGGGGGTCAGCGTGCCCAGGGTAGGAGGGTGGGGGCGGTCAGTGAGCCCAGGGGAGGAGGGTGGGGGTCAGTGAGCCCAGGGTAGGAGGGTGACGGTCAGTGAGCCCAGGGTAGGAGGGTGGGGGTCAGTGATCCCAGTATAGGAGTGTGGGGGTCAGTGTGCCCTGGGTAGGAGGGTGGGGGTCAGTGTGCCCAGGGTAGGAGGGTGGGGTCAGTGAGCCCAGTGTAGGAGGGTGGGGGTCAGTGTGCCCAGGGTAGGAGGGTAGGGGTCAGTGAGCCCAGTGTAGGAGGGTGGGGGTCAGTGTGCCCAGGGTAGGAGGGTGGGGGTCAGTGAGCCCAGGGTAGGAGGGTGGGGTTCAGTGAGCCCAGGGTAGGAGGGTGGGGGTTTTCAGTGAGCCCTGGGCAGGAGGGTGGGAGTCAGTGAGCCCAGGGTAGGAGGGTGGGGGTCAGTGAGCCCAGGGTAGGAGGGTGGGGGTCAGCGAGCCCAGGGTAGGAGGGTGGGGGTCAGTGAGCCCAGCGTAGGAAGGTTGGGGTCAGTGAGCCCAGGGCAGGAGGGTGGGAGTCAGTGAGCCCAGGGTAGGAGGGTGGGGGTCAGGGTGACCAGGGTAGGAGGGTGGGGGTCAATGAGCCCACGGTAGGAGTGTGGGGGGGGTCAGTGAGCCCAGGGCAGGAGGGTGGGGGTCAGGGTGACCAGGGTAGGAGGGTGGGGGTCAGTGAGCCCAGGGTATGAGGGTGGGGGTCAGGGTGACCAGGGTAGGAGGGTGGGGGGTCAGTGAGCCCAGGGTAGGAGGGTGGGGGTCAGAGAGCCCAGGGTAGGAGGGTGGGGGTCAGTGAGCCCAGGGTAGGAAGGTTGGGGTCAGTGAGCCCAGGGCAGGAGGGTGGGAGTCAGTGAGCCCAGGGTAGGAGGGTGGGGGTCAGTGAGCCCAGGGTAGGAGGGTGGGGGTCAGTGTGCCCAGGGTAGGAGGGTGGGGGTCAGCGAGCCCAGGGTAGGAGGGTGGGGTTCAGTGAGCCCAGTGTAGGAGGGTGGGGGTCAGCGAGCCCAGGGTAGGAGGGTGGGGTTCAGTGAGCCCAGGGTACGAGGGTGGGGGGTTTCAGTGAGCCCAGGGCAGGAGGGTGGGAGTCAGTGAGCCCAGGGTAGGAGGGTGGGGGTCAGGGTGACCAGGGTAGGAGGGTGGGGGTAGGTGAGCCCAGGGTAGGAGGGTTGGGGGTCAGCGAGCCCAGGGTAGGAGGGTGGGGGTCATGGTGACCGGGGTAGGAAGTTGGGGGTCAGTGAGCCCAGGGTAGGAGGCTGGGGGTCAGTGAGCCCAGTGTAACAGGGTGGGGGTCAGCGAGCCCAGGGTAGGAGTGTGGGGGTCAGTGAGCCCAGGGTAAGAAGGTGGGGGTCAGTGAGCCCAGGGCAGGAGGGTGTGGGGGGTCAGTGAGCCCAATGTAGGAGGGTGGGGGTTAGTGAGCCCAGGGTATGAGCGTGGGCGTCAGTGTCCCCAGGGTAGGAGGGTGGTGGTCAATGAGCCCAGTGTAGGAGGGTGGTGGTCAGTTTGCCCAGGGTAGGAGGGTGGGGGTCAGTGAGCCCAGTGTAGGAGGGTGGGGGTCAGTGTGCCCAGGCTAGGAGGGTGGGGGTCAGTGTGCCCAGGGTAGGAGGGTGGTGGTCAGTGAGCCCAGTGCAGGAGGGTGGGTGTCAGTGTGCCCAGGGTAGGAGGGTGGGGGTCAGTGAGCCCAGTTTAGGAGGGTGGGGGTCAGTTTGCCTAGGGTAGGAGGGTGGGGGTCACTGAGCCCAGTGTAGGAGGTTGGGGGTCCGTGTGCCCAGGGTATGAGGGTGGGGGTCAGTGTGCCCGGGGTCGGAGGGTGGGGGTCAGTGAGCCCAGTGTAGGAGGGTGGGGGTCAGTGTGCCCAGGGTAGGAGGGTGGGGGTCAGCGAGCCCAGGGTAGGAGGGTGGGGGTCAGTGAGCCCAGTGTAGGAGGGTGGGGGTCAGTGTGCCCAGGGTAGGAGGGTGGGGGTCAGTGAGCCCAGGGTAGGAGGGTGGGGTTCAGTGAGCCCAGGGTAGGAGGGTGGGGGGTTTCAGTGAGCCCAGGGCAGGAGGGTGGGAGTCAGTGAGCCCAGGGTAGGAGGGTGGGGGTCAGGGTGACCAGGGTAGGAGGGTGGGGGTCATTGAGCCCAGGGTAGGAGGGTGGGGGTGATCAGTGAGCTCAGGGCAGGAGGGAGGGGGTCAGGGTGACCAGGGCAGGAGGGTGGGGGTCAGTGAGCCCAGGGTAGGAGGGTGGGGGTCAGGGTGTCCTGGGTAGGAGGGTGGGGGTCAGTGAGCCCAGGGTAGGAGAGTGGGGGTCAGCGAGCCCAGGGTAGGAGGGTGGGGGTCATGGTGACCAGGGTAGGAAGTTGGGGGTCAGTGAGCCCAGGGTAGGAGGCTGGGTGTCAGTGAGCCCAGTGTAGGAGGATGGGGGTCAGCGAGCCCAGGGTAGGAGTGTGGGGGTCAGTGAGCCCAGGGTAGGAAGGTGTGGGTCAGTGAGCCCAGGGCAGGAGGGTGGGAGTCAGTGAGCCCAGGGTAGGAGGGTGGGGGTCAGGGTGACCAGGGTAGGAGGGTGGGGGTCATTGAGCCCAGGGTAGGAGGGTGGGGGGGGTCAGTGAGCCCAGGGGAGGAGGGTGGGGGTCAGTGAGCCCAGGGTAGGAGGGTGACGGTCAGTGATCCCAGGGGAGGAGGGTGGGGGTCAGTGATCCCAGTATAGGATGGTGGGGGTCAGTGTGCCCTGGGTAGGAGGGTGGGGGTCAGTGTGCCCAGGGTAGGAGGGTGGGGGTCAGTGAGCCCAGTGTAGGATGGTGGGGGTCAGTGTGCCCAGGGTAGGAGGGTGGGGGTCAGCGAGCCCAGGGTAGGAGGGTGGGGGTCAGTGAGCCCAGTGTAGGAGGGTGGGGGTCAGTGTGCCCAGGGTAGGAGGGTGGGGGTCAGTGAGCCCAGGGTAGGAGGGTGGGGTTCAGTGAGCCCAGGGTAGGAGGGTGGGGTCATTGAGCCCAGGGCAGGAGGGTGGGGGTCAGAGTGCCCAGGGTAGGAGGGTGGGGGCGGTCAGTGAGCCCAGGGTAGGAGGGTGGGGGGTCAGTGAGCCCAGGATAGGAGAATGGGGGTCAGCGAGCCCAGGGTAGGAGGGTGGGGGTCATGGTGACCAGGGTAGGAAGTTGGGGGTCAGTGAGCCCAGGGTAGGAGGCTGGGGGTCAGCGTGCCCAGGGTAGGAGGGTGGGGGCGGTCAGTGAGCCCAGGGGAGGAGGGTGGGGGTCAGTGAGCCCAGGGTAGGAGGGTGACGGTCAGTGAGCCCAGGGTAGGAGGGTGGGGGTCAGTGATCCCAGTATAGGAGTGTGGGGGTCAGTGTGCCCTGGGTAGGAGGGTGGGGGTCAGTGTGCCCAGGGTAGGAGGGTGGGGTCAGTGAGCCCAGTGTAGGAGGGTGGGGGTCAGTGTGCCCAGGGTAGGAGGGTGGGGGTCAGCGAGCCCAGTGTAGGAGGGTGGGGGTCAGTGTGCCCAGGGTAGGAGGGTGGGGGTCAGTGAGCCCAGGGTAGGAGGGTGGGGTTCAGTGAGCCCAGGGTAGGAGGGTGGGGGTTTTCAGTGAGCCCTGGGCAGGAGGGTGGGAGTCAGTGAGCCCAGGGTAGGAGGGTGGGGGTCAGCGAGCCCAGGGTAGGAGGGTGGGGGTCAGTGAGCCCAGCGTAGGAAGGTTGGGGTCAGTGAGCCCAGGGCAGGAGGGTGGGAGTCAGTGAGCCCAGGGTAGGAGGGTGGGGGTCAGGGTGACCAGGGTAGGAGGGTGGGGGTCAATGAGCCCACGGTAGGAGTGTGGGGGGGGTCAGTGAGCCCAGGGCAGGAGGGTGGGGGTCAGGGTGACCAGGGTAGGAGGGTGGGGGTCAGTGAGCCCAGGGTATGAGGGTGGGGGTCAGGGTGACCAGGGTAGGAGGGTGGGGGGTCAGTGAGCCCAGGGTAGGAGGGTGGGGGTCAGAGAGCCCAGGGTAGGAGGGTGGGGGTCAGTGAGCCCAGGGTAGGAAGGTTGGGGTCAGTGAGCCCAGGGCAGGAGGGTGGGAGTCAGTGAGCCCAGGGTAGGAGGGTGGGGGTCAGTGAGCCCAGGGTAGGAGGGTGGGGGTCAGTGTGCCCAGGGTAGGAGGGTGGGGGTCAGCGAGCCCAGGGTAGGAGGGTGGGGTTCAGTGAGCCCAGTGTAGGAGGGTGGGGGTCAGCGAGCCCAGGGTAGGAGGGTGGGGTTCAGTGAGCCCAGGGTACGAGGGTGGGGGGTTTCAGTGAGCCCAGGGCAGGAGGGTGGGAGTCAGTGAGCCCAGGGTAGGAGGGTGGGGGTCAGGGTGACCAGGGTAGGAGGGTGGGGGTCAGTGAGCCCAGGGTAGGAGTGTGGGGGTCAGCGAGCCCAGGGTAGGAGGGTGGGGGTCATGGTGACGGGGGTAGGAAGTTGGGGGTCAGTGAGCCCAGGGTAGGAGGCTGGGGGGTCAGTGAGCCCAGTGTAGCAGGGTGGGGGTCAGCGAGCCCAGGGTAGGAGTGTGGGGGTCAGTGAGCCCAGGGTAAGAAGGTGGGGGTCAGTGAGCCCAGGGCAGGAGGGTGTGGGGGGTCAGTGAGCCCAATGTAGGAGGGTGGGGGTTAGTGAGCCCAGGGTATGAGCGTGGGGGTCAGTGTCCCCAGGGTAGGAGGGTGGTGGTCAATGAGCCCAGTGTAGGAGGGTGGGGGTCAGTTTGCCCAGGGTAGGAGGGTGGGGGTCAGTGAGCCCAGTGTAGGAGGGTGGGGGTCAGTGTGCCCAGGGTAGGAGGGTGGGGGTCAGTGTGCCCAGGGTAGGAGGGTGGTGGTCAGTGAGCCCAGTGCAGGAGGGTGGGGGTCAGTGTGCCCAGGGTAGGAGGGTGGGGGGTCAGTGAGCCCAGTTTAGGAGGGTGGGGGTCAGTTTGCCTAGGGTAGGAGGGTGGGGGTCACTGAGCCCAGTGTAGGAGGTTGGGGGTCCGTGTGCCCAGGGTAGGAGGGTGGGGGTCAGTGTGCCCGGGGTCGGAGGGTGGGGGTCAGTGAGCCCAGTGTAGGAGGGTGGGGGTCAGTGTGCCCAGGGTAGGAGGGTGGGGTGTCAGCGAGCCCAGGGTAGGAGGGTGGGGGTCAGTGAGCCCAGTGTAGGAGGGTGGGGGTCAGTGTGCCCAGGGGAGGAGGGTGGGGGTCAGTGAGCCCAGGGTAGGAGGGTGGGGTTCAGTGAGCCCAGGGTAGGAGGGTGGGGGGTTTCAGTGAGCCCAGGGCAGGAGGGTGGGAGTCAGTGAGCCCAGGGTAGGAGGGTGGGGGTCAGGGTGACCAGGGTAGGAGGGTGGGGGTCATTGAGCCCAGGGTAGGAGGGTGGGGGTGATCAGTGAGCTCAGGGCAGGAGGGAGGGGGTCAGGGTGACCAGGGCAGGAGGGTGGGGGTCAGTGAGCCCAGGGTAGGAGGGTGGGGGTCAGGGTGTCCTGGGTAGGAGGGTGGGGGTCAGTGAGCCCAGGGTAGGAGAGTGGGGGTCAGCGAGCCCAGGGTAGGAGGGTGGGGGTCATGGTGACCAGGGTAGGAAGTTGGGGGTCAGTGAGCCCAGGGTAGGAGGCTGGGTGTCAGTGAGCCCAGTGTAGGAGGATGGGGGTCAGCGAGCCCAGGGTAGGAGTGTGGGGGTCAGTGAGCCCAGGGTAGGAAGGTGTCGGTCAGTGAGCCCAGGGTAGGAGGGTGGGAGTCAGTGAGCCCAGGGTAGGAGGGTGGGGGTCAGGGTGACCAGGGTAGGAGGGTGGGGGTCATTGAGCCCAGGGTAGGAGGGTGGGGGGGGGTCAGTGAGCCCAGGGGAGGAGGGTGGGGGTCAGTGAGCCCAGGGTAGGAGGGTGACGGTCAGTGATCCCAGGGGAGGAGGGTGGGGGTCAGTGATCCCAGTATAGGATGGTGGGGGTCAGTGTGCCCTGGGTAGGAGGGTGGGGGTCAGTGTGCCCAGGGTAGGAGGGTGGGGGTCAGTGAGCCCAGTGTAGGATGGTGGGGGTCAGTGTGCCCAGGGTAGGAGGGTGGGGGTCAGCGAGCCCAGGGTAGGAGGGTGGGGGTCAGTGAGCCCAGTGTAGGAGGGTGGGGGTCAGTGTGCCCAGGGTAGGAGGGTGGGGGTCAGTGAGCCCAGGGTAGGAGGGTGGGGTTCAGTGAGCCCAGGGTAGGAGGGTGGGGTCAGTGAGCCAAGGGTAGGAGGGTGGGGGTCAGAGTGCCCAGGGTAGGAGGGTGGGGGGCGGTCAGTGAGCCCAGGGGAGGAGGGTGGGGGTCAGTGAGCCCAGGGTAGGAGGGTGACGGTCAGTGATCCCAGGGGAGGAGGGTGGGGGTCAGTGATCCCAGTATAGGATGGTGGGGGTCAGTGTGCCCTGGGTAGGAGGGTGGGGGTCAGTGTGCCCAGGGTAGGAGGGTGGGGGTCAGTGAGCCCAGTGTAGGATGGTGGGGGTCAGTGTGCCCAGGGTAGGAGGGTGGGGGTCAGCGAGCCCAGGGTAGGAGGGTGGGGGTCAGTGAGCCCAGTGTAGGAGGGTGGGGGTCAGTGTGCCCAGGGTAGGAGGGTGGGGGTCAGTGAGCCCAGGGTAGGAGGGTGGGGTTCAGTGAGCCCAGGGTAGGAGGGTGGGGTCAGTGAGCCCAGGGTAGGAGGGTGGGGGTCAGAGTGCCCAGGGTAGGAGGGTGGGGGCGGTCAGTGAGCCCAGGGTAGGAGGGTGGGGGGTCAGTGTGCCCAGGATAGGAGAATGGGGGTCAGCGAGCCCAGGGTAGGAGGGTGGGGGTCATGGTGACCAGGGTAGGAAGTTGGGGGTCAGTGAGCCCAGGGTAGGAGGCTGGGGGTCAGCGTGCCCAGGGTAGGAGGGTGGGGGCGGTCAGTGAGCCCAGGGGAGGAGGGTGGGGGTCAGTGAGCCCAGGGTAGGAGGGTGACGGTCAGTGAGCCCAGGGTAGGAGGGTGGGGGTCAGTGATCCCAGTATAGGAGTGTGGGGGTCAGTGTGCCCTGGGTAGGAGGGTGGGGGTCAGTGTGCCCAGGGTAGGAGGGTGGGGTCAGTGAGCCCAGTGTAGGAGGGTGGGGGTCAGTGTGCCCAGGGTAGGAGGGTGGGGGTCAGCGAGCCCAGTGTAGGAGGGTGGGGGTCAGTGTGCCCAGGGTAGGAGGGTGGGGGTCAGTGAGCCCAGGGTAGGAGGGTGGGGTTCAGTGAGCCCAGGGTAGGAGGGTGGGGGTTTTCAGTGAGCCCTGGGCAGGAGGGTGGGAGTCAGTGAGCCCAGGGTAGGAGGGTGGGGGTCAGCGAGCCCAGGGTAGGAGGGTGGGGGTCAGTGAGCCCAGCGTAGGAAGGTTGGGGTCAGTGAGCCCAGGGCAGGAGGGTGGGAGTCAGTGAGCCCAGGGTAGGAGGGTGGGGGTCAGGGTGACCAGGGTAGGAGGGTGGGGGTCAATGAGCCCACGGTAGGAGTGTGGGGGGGGGTCAGTGAGCCCAGGGCAGGAGGGTGGGGGTCAGGGTGACCAGGGTAGGAGGGTGGGGGTCAGTGAGCCCAGGGTATGAGGGTGGGGGTCAGGGTGACCAGGGTAGGAGGGTGGGGGGGTCAGTGAGCCCAGGGTAGGAGGGTGGGGGTCAGAGAGCCCAGGGTAGGAGGGTGGGGGTCAGTGAGCCCAGGGTAGGAAGGTTGGGGTCAGTGAGCCCAGGGCAGGAGGGTGGGAGTCAGTGAGCCCAGGGTAGGAGGGTGGGGGTCAGTGAGCCCAGGGTAGGAGGGTGGGGGTCAGTGTGCCCAGGGTAGGAGGGTGGGGGTCAGCGAGCCCAGGGTAGGAGGGTGGGGTTCAGTGAGCCCAGTGTAGGAGGGTGGGGGTCAGCGAGCCCAGGGTAGGAGGGTGGGGTTCAGTGAGCCCAGGGTACGAGGGTGGGGGGTTTCAGTGAGCCCAGGGCAGGAGGGTGGGAGTCAGTGAGCCCAGGGTAGGAGGGTGGGGGTCAGGGTGACCAGGGTAGGAGGGTGGGGGTCAGTGAGCCCAGGGTAGGAGTGTGGGGGTCAGCGAGCCCAGGGTAGGAGGGTGGGGGTCATGGTGACCGGGGTAGGAAGTTGGGGGTCAGTGAGCCCAGGGTAGGAGGCTGGGGGTCAGTGAGCCCAGTGTAGCAGGGTGGGGGTCAGCGAGCCCAGGGTAGGAGTGTGGGGGTCAGTGAGCCCAGGGTAAGAAGGTGGGGGTCAGTGAGCCCAGGGCAGGAGGGTGTGGGGGGTCAGTGAGCCCAATGTAGGAGGGTGGGGGTTAGTGAGCCCAGGGTATGAGCGTGGGGGTCAGTGTCCCCAGGGTAGGAGGGTGGTGGTCAATGAGCCCAGTGTAGGAGGGTGGGGGTCAGTTTGCCCAGGGTAGGAGGGTGGGGGTCAGTGAGCCCAGTGTAGGAGGGTGGGGGTCAGTGTGCCCAGGGTAGGAGGGTGGGGGTCAGTGTGCCCAGGGTAGGAGGGTGGTGGTCAGTGAGCCCAGTGCAGGAGGGTGGGGGTCAGTGTGCCCAGGGTAGGAGGGTGGGGGTCAGTGAGCCCAGTTTAGGAGGGTGGGGGTCAGTTTGCCTAGGGTAGGAGGGTGGGGGTCACTGAGCCCAGTGTAGGAGGTTGGGGGTCCGTGTGCCCAGGGTAGGAGGGTGGGGGTCAGTGTGCCCGGGGTCGGAGGGTGGGGGTCAGTGAGCCCAGTGTAGGAGGGTGGGGGTCAGTGTGCCCAGGGTAGGAGGGTGGGGGTCAGCGAGCCCAGGGTAGGAGGGTGGGGGTCAGTGAGCCCAGTGTAGGAGGGTGGGGGTCAGTGTGCCCAGGGGAGGAGGGTGGGGGTCAGTGAGCCCAGGGTAGGAGGGTGGGGTTCAGTGAGCCCAGGGTAGGAGGGTGGGGGGTTTCAGTGAGCCCAGGGCAGGAGGGTGGGAGTCAGTGAGCCCAGGGTAGGAGGGTGGGGGTCAGGGTGACCAGGGTAGGAGGGTGGGGGTCATTGAGCCCAGGGTAGGAGGGTGGGGGTGATCAGTGAGCTCAGGGCAGGAGGGAGGGGGTCAGGGTGACCAGGGCAGGAGGGTGGGGGTCAGTGAGCCCAGGGTAGGAGGGTGGGGGTCAGGGTGTCCTGGGTAGGAGGGTGGGGGTCAGTGAGCCCAGGGTAGGAGAGTGGGGGTCAGCGAGCCCAGGGTAGGAGGGTGGGGGTCATGGTGACCAGGGTAGGAAGTTGGGGGTCAGTGAGCCCAGGGTAGGAGGCTGGGTGTCAGTGAGCCCAGTGTAGGAGGATGGGGGTCAGCGAGCCCAGGGTAGGAGTGTGGGGGTCAGTGAGCCCAGGGTAGGAAGGTGTCGGTCAGTGAGCCCAGGGTAGGAGGGTGGGAGTCAGTGAGCCCAGGGTAGGAGGGTGGGGGTCAGGGTGACCAGGGTAGGAGGGTGGGGGTCATTGAGCCCAGGGTAGGAGGGTGGGGGGGGGTCAGTGAGCCCAGGGGAGGAGGGTGGGGGTCAGTGAGCCCAGGGTAGGAGGGTGACGGTCAGTGATCCCAGGGGAGGAGGGTGGGGGTCAGTGATCCCAGTATAGGATGGTGGGGGTCAGTGTGCCCTGGGTAGGAGGGTGGGGGTCAGTGTGCCCAGGGTAGGAGGGTGGGGGTCAGTGAGCCCAGTGTAGGATGGTGGGGGTCAGTGTGCCCAGGGTAGGAGGGTGGGGGTCAGCGAGCCCAGGGTAGGAGGGTGGGGGTCAGTGAGCCCAGTGTAGGAGGGTGGGGGTCAGTGTGCCCAGTAGGAGGGTGGGGGTCAGTGAGCCCAGGGTAGGAGGGTGGGGTTCAGTGAGCCCAGGGTAGGAGGGTGGGGTCAGTGAGCCCAGGGTAGGAGGGTGGGGGTCAGAGTGCCCAGGGTAGGAGGGTGGGGGCGGTCAGTGAGCCCAGGGGAGGAGGGTGGGGGTCAGTGAGCCCAGGGTAGGAGGGTGACGGTCAGTGAGCCCAGGGGAGGAGGGTGGGGGTCAGTGATCCCAGTATAGGAGTGTGGGGGTCAGTGTGCCCTGGGTAGGAGGGTGGGGGTCAGTGTGCCCAGGGTAGGAGGGTGGGGTCAGTGAGCCCAGTGTAGGAGGGTGGGGGTCAGTGTGCCCAGGGTAGGAGGGTGGGGGTCAGCGAGCCCAGTGTAGGAGGGTGGGGGGTCAGTGTGCCCAGGGTAGGAGGGCTGGGGGTCAGTGAGCCCAGCGTAGGAGGGTGGGGTTCAGTGAGCCCAGCTTAGGAGGGTGGGGGTTTTCAGTGAGCCCTGGGCAGGAGGGTGGGAGTCAGTGAGCCCAGGGTAGGAGGGTGGGGGTCAGCGAGCCCAGGGTAGGAGGTTGGGGGTCAGTGAGCCCACCGTAGGAAGGTTGGGGTCAGTGAGCCCAGGGCAGGAGGGTGGGAGTCAGTGAGCCCAGGGTAGGAGGGTGGGGGTCAGGGTGACCAGGGTAGGAGGGTGGGGGTCAATGAGCCCAGGGTAGGAGTGTGGGGGCGGTCAGTGAGCCCAGGGCAGGAGGGTGGGGGTCAGGGTGACCAGGGTAGGAGGGTGGGGGTCAGTGAGCCCAGGGTATGAGGGTGGGGGTCAGGGTGACCAGGGTAGGAGGGTGGGGGTGTCAGTGAGCCCAGGGTAGGAGGGTGGGGGTCAGAGAGCCCAGGGTAGGAGGGTGGGGGTCAGTGAGCCCAGGGTAGGAAGGTTGGGGTCAGTGAGCCCAGGGCAGGAGGGTGGGGGTCAGTGAGCCCAGGGTAGGAGGGTGGGGGTCAGTGAGCCCAGGGTAGGAGGGTGGGGGTCAGTGTGCCCAGGGTAGGAGGGTGGGGGTCAGCGAGCCCAGGGTAGGAGGTTGGGGGTCAGTGAGCCCAGTGTAGGAGGGTGGGGGTCAGCGAGCCCAGGGTAGGAGGGTGGGGTTCAGTGAGCCCAGTGTAGGAGGGTGGGGGGTTTCAGTGAGCCCAGGGCAGGAGGGTGGGTGTCAGTGAGCCCAGGGTAGGAGGGTGGGGGTCAGGGTGACCAGGGTAGGAGGGTGGGGGTCAGTGAGCCCAGGGTAGGAGAGTGGGGGTCAGCGAGCCCAGGGTAGGAGGGTGGGGGTCATGGTGACCGGGGTAGGAAGTTGGGGGTCAGTGAGCCCAGGGTAGGAGGCTGGGGGTCAGTGAGCCCAGTGTAGCAGGGTGGGGGTCAGCGAGCCCAGGGTAGGAGTGTGGGGGTCAGTGAGCCCAGGGTAAGAAGGTGGGGGTCAGTGAGCCCAGGGCAGGAGGATGTGGGGGGTCAGTGAGCGCAATGTAGGAGGGTGGGGGTTAGTGAGCCCAGGGTATGAGCGTGGGGGTCAGTGTCCCCAGGGTAGGAGGGTGGTGGTCAATGAGCCCAGTGTAGGAGGGTGGGGGTCAGTTTGCCCAGGGTAGGAGGGTGGGGGTCAGTGAGCCCAGTGTAGGAGGGTGGGGGTCAGTGTGCCCAGGGTAGGAGGGTGGGGGTCAGTGTGCCCAGGGTAGGAGGGTGGTGGTCAGTGAGCCCAGTGCAGGAGGGTGGGGGTCAGTGTGCCCAGGGTAGGAGGGTGGGGGTCAGTGAGCCCAGGGTAGGAGGGTGGGGGTCAGTTTGCCTAGGGTAGGAGGGTGGGGGTCACTGAGCCCAGTGTAGGAGGGTGGGGGTCCGTGTGCCCAGGGTAGGAGTGTGGGGGTCAGTGTGCCCGGGGTCGGAGGGTGGGGGTCAGTGAGCCCAGTGTAGGAGGTTGGGGGTCAGTGTGCCCAGGGTCGGAGGGTGGGGGTCAGCGAGCCCAGGGTAGGAGGGTGGGGGTCAGTGAGCCCAGTGTAGGAGGGTGGGGGTCAGTGTGCCCAGGGGAGGAGGGTGGGGGTCAGTGAGCCCAGGGTAGGAGGGTGGGGTTCAGTGAGCCCAGGGTAGGAGGGTGGGGGGTTTCAGTGAGCCCAGGGCAGGAGGGTGGGAGTCAGTGAGCCCAGGGTAGGAGGGTGGGGGTCAGGGTGACCAGGGTAGGAGGGTGGGGGTCATTGAGCCCAGGGTAGGAGGGTGGGGGTGATCAGTGAGCTCAGGGTAGGAGGGTGGGGGTCAGGGTGACCAGGGCAGGAGGGTGGGGGTCAGTGAGCCCAGGGTAGGAGGGTGGGGGTCAGGGTGTCCAGGGTAGGAGGGTGGGGGTCAGTGAGCCCAGGGTAGGAGAGTGGGGGTCAGCGAGCCCAGGGTAGGAGGGTGGGGGTCATGGTGACCAGGGTAGGAAGTTGGGGGTCAGTGAGCCCAGGGTAGGAGGCTGGGTGTCAGTGAGCCCAGTGTAGGAGGATGGGGGTCAGCGAGCCCAGGGTAGGAGTGTGGGGGTCAGTGAGCCCAGGGTAGGAAGGTGTGGGTCAGTGAGCCCAGGGCAGGAGGGTGGGAGTCAGTGAGCCCAGGGTAGGAGGGTGGGGGTCAGGGTGACCAGGGTAGGATCGTGGGGGTCATTGAGCCCAGGGTAGGAGGGTGGGGGGGGTCAGTGAGCCCAGGGCAGGAGGGTGGGGATCAGGGTGACCAGGGTAGGAGGGTGTGGGTCAGGGTGACCAGGGTAGGAGGGTGGGGGGTCAGTGAGCCCAGGATAGGAGAATGGGGGTCAGCGAGCCCAGGGTAGGAGGGTGGGGGTCATGGTGACCAGGGTAGGAAGTTGGGGGTCAGTGAGCCCAGGGTAGGAGGCTGGGGGTCAGCGTGCCCAGGGTAGGAGGGTGGGGGCGGTCAGTGAGCCCAGGGGAGGAGGGTGGGGGTCAGTGAGCCCAGGGTAGGAGGGTGACGGTCAGTGATCCCAGGGGAGGAGGGTGGGGGTCAGTGATCCCAGTATAGGAGGGTGGGGGTCAGGGTGCCCTGGGTAGGAGGGTGGGGGTCAGTGTGCCCAGGGTAGGAGGGTGGGGGTCAGTGAGCCCAGTGTAGGATGGTGGGGGTCAGTGTGCCCAGGGTAGGAGGGTGGGGGTCAGCGAGCCCAGGGTAGGAGGGTGGGGGTCAGTGAGCCCAGTGTAGGAGGTGGGGGTCAGTGTGCCCAGGGTAGGAGGGTGGGGGTCAGTGAGCCCAGGGTAGGAGGGTGGGGTTCAGTGAGCCCAGTGTCGGAGGGTGGGGGTTTTCAGTGAGCCCTGGGCAGGAGGGTTGGAGTCAGTGAGCCCAGGGTAGGAGGGTGGGTGTCAGGGTGACCAGGGTAGGAGGGTGGGGGTCATTGAGCCCAGGGTAGGAGGGTGGGGGTCAGGGTGACCAGGGCATGGGGGTGGGGGTCAGTGAGCCCAGGGTAGGAGGGTGGGGGTCAGGGTGACCAGGGTAGGAGGGTGGGGGTCAGTGAGCCCAGGGTAGGAGAGTGGGGTCAGCGAGCCCAGGGTAGGAGGGTGGGGGTCATGGTGACCATGGTAGGTAGTTGGGGGTCAGTGAAACCAGGGTAGGAGGCTGGGGGTCAGTGAGCCCAGTGTAGGAGGGTGGGGGTCAGCGAGCCCAGGGTAGGAGGGTGGGGGTCAGTGAGCCCAGGGTAGGAAGGTTGGGGTCAGTGAGCCCAGGGCAGGAGGGTGGGAGTCAGTGAGCCCAGGGTAGGAGGGTGGGGGTCAGGGTGACCAGTGTAGGAGGGTGGGGGTCATTGAGCCCAGGGTAGGAGGTTGGGGGGGGGGTCAGTGAGCCCAGGGCAGGAGGGTGGGGGTCAGGGTGACCAGGGTAGGAGGGTGGGGGTCAGTGAGCCCAGGGTATGAGGGTGGGGGTCAGGGTGACCAGGGTAGGAGGGTGGGGGGTCAGTGAGTCCCGGGTAGGAGGGTGGGGGTCAGAGAGCCCAGGGTAGGAGGGTGGGGGTCAGTGTGACCAGGGTAGGATGTTGGGGGTCAGTGAGCCCAGGGTAGGAGGGTGTGGTTCAGTGAGCCCAGGGGAGGAGGGTGGGGACAGTGAGCCCAGGGTAGGAGGTTGGGGGTCAGGGTGACCAGGGTAGGAGGGTGGGGGTTAGTGTCCCCAAGGTAGGAGTGTGGGGGTCAGTGTCCCCAAGGTAGGAGGGTGCGTGTCAGTGAGCCCGGGGTAGGAGGGTGGGGGTCAGAGAGCCCAGGGTAGGAGGGTGGGGGTCAGTGTGACCAGGGTAGGAAGTTGGCGGTCAGTGAGCCCAGGGTAGGAGGCTGGGGGTCAGCGTGCCCTGGGTAGGAGGGTGGGGGTGGTCAGTGAGCCCAGGGTAGGATGCTGGGGTTTAGCGTGCCTTGGGTAGGAGGTTGGGGGGTGGTCAGTGAGCCCAGGGGAGGAGGGTGGGGGTCAGTGAGCCCAGGGTAGGAGGGTGAGGTTCAGTGAGCCCAGGGGAGGAGGGTGGGGGTCAGTGAGCCCAGGGTAGGAGGGTGGGGGTCAGGGTGACCAGGGTAGGAGGGTGGGGGTCAGTGTCCCCAAGGTAGGAGTGTGGGGGTCAGTGTCCCCAAGGTAGGAGGGTGGGTGTCAGTGAGCCCGGGGTAGGAGGGTGGCGGTCAGCGTGTCCAGGGGAGGAGGGTGGGGTTCAGCGTGTCCAGGTAGGAGGGTGGGTGTCAGCGTGTCCAGGGTAGGAGTGTGGGGGGTCAGTGTCTCCAGGGTAGGAGGGTGGGGGTCAGGGTGACCAGGGTAGCAGGGTGGGGTTCAGGGTTACCAGGGTAGGAGGGTGGGGGTCAGAGTGCATAGTGTAGGAGGGTGGGGGTCAGTGAGCCCAGGTTAGGAGGGTGGGGGTCAGTGTCCCCAGGGTAGGAGGGTGGGGGTCAGGGTGACCAGGGTAGGAGGGTGGGGGTCAGCGTGCCCAGTGTAGGAGGGTGGGGGTCAGTGAGCCCAGGGTAGGAGGGTGGGGGGTTTCAGTGAGCCCAGGGCAGGAGGGTGGGAGTCAGTGAGCCCAGGGTAGGAGGGAGGGGGTCAGGGTGACCAGGGTAGGAGGGTGGGGGTCATTGAGCCCAGGGTAGGAGGGTGGGGGGTCAGCGAGCCCAGGGTAGGAGGGTGGGGGTCAGCGTGACCAGGGTAGGAGGGTGGGGGTCAGGGTGACCAGGGTAGCAGGGTGGGGTTCAGGGTTACCAGGGTAGGAGGGTGGGGGTCAGCGTGCATAGTGTAGGAGGGTGGGGGTCAGTGAGCCCAGGTTAGGAGGGTGGGGGTCAGTGTCCCCAGGGTAGGAGGGTGGGGGTCAGGGTGACCAGGGTAGGAGGGTGGGGGTCAGCGTGCCCAGTGTAGGAGGGTGGGGGTCAGTGAGCCCAGGGTAGGAGGGTGGGGGGTTTCAGTGAGCCCAGGGCAGGAGGGTGGGAGTCAGTGAGCCCAGGGTAGGAGGGAGGGGGTCAGGGTGACCAGGGTAGGAGTGTGGGGGTCATTGAGCCCAGGGTAGGAGGTTGGGGGTTATCAGTGAGCTCAGGGCAGGAGGGTGGGGGTCAGGGTGACCAGGGCAGGAGGGTGGGGGTCAGTGAGCCCAGGGCAGGAGGGTGGGGGTCATGGTGACCAGGGTAGGAAGTTGGGGGTCAGTGAGCCCAGGGTAGGAGGCTGGGGGTCAGTGAGCCCAGGGTAGGAGGGTGGGGGTCATGGTGACCAGGGTAGGAAGCTGGGGTTCAGTGAGCCCAGGGTAGGAGGCTGGGGGTCAGTGAGCCCAGTGTAGCAGGGTGGGGGTCAGCGAGACCAGGGTAGGAGTGTGGGGGGTCAGTGAGCCCAGGGTAGAAAGGTGGGGGTCATTGAGCCCAGGACAGGAGGGTGTGGGGGGTCAGTGAGCCCAGTTTAGGAGGGTGGGGGTTAGTGAGCCCAGGGTAGGAGGGTGGGGGTCAGTGTCCCCAGGGTAGGAGGGTGGGGGTCAATGAGCCCAGTGTAGGAGGGTGGGGGTCAGTTTGCCCAGGGTAGGAGGGTGGGGGTCAGTGAGCCCAGTGTAGGAGGGTGGGGGTCAGTGTGCCCAGGGTAGGAGGGTGGGGGTCAGTGTGCCCAGGGTAGGAGGGTGGGGGTCAGTGAGCCCAGTGCAGGAGGGTGGGGGTCAGTGTGCCCAGGTAGGAGGGTGGGGGTCAGTGTGCCCAGGGTAGGAGGGTGGGGGTCAGTGAGCCCAGTGTAGGAGGGTGGGGGTCAGTGTGCCCAGGGTAGGAGGGTGGGGGTCAGCGAGCCCAGGGTAGGAGGGTGGGGGTCAGTGAGCCCAGTGTAGGAGGGTGGGGGTCAGTGTGCCCAGGGGAGGAGGGTGGGGGTCAGTGAGCCCAGGGTAGGAGGGTGGGGTTCAGTGAGCCCAGGGTAGGAGGGTGGGGGGTTTCAGTGAGCCCAGGGCAGGAGGGTGGGAGTCAGTGAGCCCAGGGTAGGAGGGAGGGGGTCAGGGTGACCAGGGTAGTAGGGTGGGGGTCATTGAGCCCAGGGTAGGAGGGTGGGGCGGATCAGTGAGCTCAGGGCAGGAGGTTGGGGGGTCAGGGTGACCAGGGCAGGAGGGTGGGGGTCAGTGAGCCCAGGGTAGGAGGGTGGGGGTCAGGGTGACCAGGGTAGGAGGCTGGGGGTCAGTGATCCCAGGGTAGGAGAGTGGGGGTCAGCGAGCCCAGTGTAGGAGGATGGGGGTCTGCGAGCCCAGGGTAGGATTGTGGGGGTCAGTGAGCCCAGGGTAGGAAGGTGGGGGTCAGTGAGCCCAGGGCAGGAGGGTGGGAGTCAGTGAGCCCAGGGTAGGATGGTGGGGGTCAGGGTGACCAGGGTAGGAGGGTGGGGGGTCAGCGAGCCCAGGGTAGGAGGGTGGGGGTCAGCGAGCCCAGGGTAGGAGGGTGGGGGTCATGGTGACCATGGTAGGTAGTTGGGGGTCAGTGAAACCAGGGTAGGAGGCTGGGGGTCAGTGAGCCCAGTGTAGGAGGGTGGGGGGTCAGCGAGCCCAGGGTAGGAGGGTGGGGGTCAGTGAGCCCAGGGTAGGAAGGTTGGGGTCAGTGAGCCCAGGGCAGGAGGGTGGGAGTCAGTGAGCCCAGGGTAGGAGGGTGGGGGTCAGGGTGACCAGTGTAGGAGGGTGGGGGGTCATTGAGCCCAGGGTAGGAGGTTGGGGTGGGTCAGTGAGCCCAGGGCAGGAGGGTGGGGGTCAGGGTGACCAGGGTAGGAGGGTGGGGGTCAGTGAGCCCAGGGTATGAGGGTGGGGGGTCAGGGTGACCAGGGTAGGAGGGTGGGGGGTCAGTGAGTCCCGGGTAGGAGGGTGGGGGTCAGAGAGCCCAGGGTAGGAGGGTGGGGGTCAGTGTGACCAGGGTAGGATGTTGGGGGTCAGTGAGCCCAGGGTAGGAGGGTGTGGTTCAGTGAGCCCAGGGGAGGAGGGTGGGGGTCAGTGAGCCCAGGGTAGGAGGGTGGGGGTCAGGGTGACCAGGGTAGGAGGGTGGGGGTTAGTGTCCCCAAGCTAGGAGTGTGGGGGTCAGTGTCCCCAAGGTAGGAGGGTGCGTGTCAGTGAGCCCGGGGTAGGAGGGTGGGGGTCAGAGAGCCCAGGGTAGGAGGGTGGGGGGTCAGTGTGACCAGGGTAGGAAGTTGGCGGTCAGTGAGCCCAGGGTAGGAGGCTGGGGGTCAGCGTGCCCTGGGTAGGAGGGTGGGGGTGGTCAGTGAGCCCAGGGTAGGATGCTGGGGTTTAGCGTGCCTTGGATAGGAGGTTGGGGGTGGTCAGTGAGCCCAGGGGAGGAGGGTGGGGGGTCAGTGAGCCCAGGGTAGGAGGGTGAGGTTCAGTGAGCCCAGGGGAGGAGGGTGGGGGTCAGTGAGCCCAGGGTAGGAGGGTGGGGGTCAGGGTGACCAGGGTAGGAGGGTGGGGGTCAGTGTCCCCAAGGTAGGAGTGTGGGGGTCAGTGTCCCCAAGGTAGGAGGGGTGGGTGTCAGTGAGCCCGGGGTAGGAGGGTGGCGGTCAGCGTGTCCAGGGGAGGAGGGTGGGGTTCAGCGTGTCCAGGTAGGAGGGTGGGTGTCAGCGTGTCCAGGGTAGGAGTGTGGGGGTCAGTGTCTCCAGGGTAGGAGGGTGGGGGTCAGGGTGACCAGGGTAGCAGGGTGGGGTTCAGGGTTACCAGGGTAGGAGGGTGGGGGGTCAGCGTGCATAGTGTAGGAGGGAGGGGGTCAGTGAGCCCAGGTTAGGAGGGTGGGGGTCAGTGTCCCCAGGGTAGGAGGGTGGGGGTCAGGGTGACCAGGGTAGGAGGGTGGGGGGTCAGCGTGCCCAGTGTAGGAGGGTGGGGGTCAGTGAGCCCAGGGTAGGAGGGTGGGGGGTTTCAGTGAGCCCAGGGCAGGAGGGTGGGAGTCAGTGAGCCCAGGGTAGGAGGGAGGGGGTCAGGGTGACCAGGGTAGGAGGGTGGGGGTCATTGAGCCCAGGGTAGGAGGGTGGGGGTCAGCGAGCCCAGGGTAGGAGGGTGGGGGGTCAGCGTGACCAGGGTAGGAGGGTGGGGGTCAGGGTGACCAGGGTAGCAGGGTGGGGTTCAGGGTTACCAGGGTAGGAGGGTGGGGGTCAGCGTGCATAGTGAAGGAGGGTGGGGGTCAGTGAGCCCAGGTTAGGAGGGTGGGGGTCAGTGTCCCCAGGGTAGGAGGGTGGGGGTCAGGGTGACCAGGGTAGGAGGGTGGGGGTCAGCGTGCCCAGTGTAGGAGGGTGGGGGTCAGTGAGCCCAGGGTAGGAGGGTGGGGGGTTTCAGTGAGCCCAGGGCAGGAGGGTGGGAGTCAGTGAGCCCAGGGTAGGAGGGAGGGGGTCAGGGTGACCAGGGTAGGAGTGTGGGGGTCATTGAGCCCAGGGTAGGAGGTTGGGGGTTATCAGTGAGCTCAGGGCAGGAGGGTGGGGGTCAGGGTGACCAGGGCAGGAGGGTGGGGGTCAGTGAGCCCAGGGCAGGAGGGTGGGGGTCATGGTGACCAGGGTAGGAAGTTGGGGGTCAGTGAGCCCAGGGTAGGAGGCTGGGGGTCAGTGAGCCCAGGGTAGGAGGGTGGGGGTCATGGTGACCAGGGTAGGAAGCTGGGGGTCAGTGAGCCCAGGGTAGGAGGCTGGGGGTCAGTGAGCCCAGTGTAGCAGGGTGGGGGTCAGCGAGCCCAGGGTAGGAGTGTGGGGGTCAGTGAGCCCAGGGTTGGAAGGTGGGGGTCATTGAGCCCAGGACAGGAGGGTGTGGGGGGTCAGTGAGCCCAGTGTAGGAGGGTGGGGGTTAGTGAGCCCAGGGTACGAGGGTGGGGGTCAGTGTCCCCAGGGTAGGAGGGTGGGGGTCAATGAGCCCAGTGTAGGAGGGTGGGGGTCAGTTTGCCCAGGGTAGGAGGGTGGGGGTCAGTGAGCCCAGTGTAGGAGGGTGGGGGTCAGTGTGCCCAGGGTAGGAGGGTGGGGGTCAGTGTGCCCAGGGTAGGAGGGTGGGGGTCAGTGAGCCCAGTGCAGGAGGGTGGGGGTCAGTGTGCCCAGGTAGGAGGGTGGGGGTCAGTGAGCCCAGTGTAGGAGGGTGGGGGTCAGTGTGCCCAGGGTAGGAGGGTGGGGTTCAGTGAGCCCAGGGTAGGAGGGTGGGGGGTTTCAGTGAGCCCAGGGCAGGAGGGTGGGAGTCAGTGAGCCCAGGGTAGGAGGGAGGGGGTCAGGGTGACCAGGGTAGTAGGGTGGGGGTCATTGAGCCCAGGGTAGGAGGGTGGGGCGGATCAGTGAGCTCAGGGCAGGAGGTTGGGGGTCAGGGTGACCAGGGCAGGAGGGTGGGGGTCAGTGAGCCCAGGGTAGGAGGGTGGGGGTCAGGGTGACCAGGGTAGGAGGCTGGGGGTCAGTGATCCCAGGGTAGGAGAGTGGGGGTCAGCGAGCCCAGTGTAGGAGGATGGGGGGTCTGCGAGCCCAGGGTAGGATTGTGGGGGTCAGTGAGCCCAGGGTAGGAAGGTGGGGGGTCAGTGAGCCCAGGGCAGGAGGGTGGGAGTCAGTGAGCCCAGGGTAGGATGGTGGGGGTCAGGGTGACCAGGTTAGGAGGGTGGGGGTCATTGAGCCCAGGGTAGGAGGGTGGGGGGGGGGGTCAGTGAGCCCAGGGTAGGAGGGTGGGGGTCAGGGTGACCAGGGTAGGAGGGTGGGGGTCAGCGAGCCCAGGGTAGGAGGGTGGGGGTCATGGTGACCAGGGTAGGAAGTTGGGGGTCAGTGAGCCCAGGGTAGGAGGCTGGGGGTCAGCGTGCCCAGGGTAGGAGGGTGGGGGTGGTCAGTGAGCCCAGGGGAGGAGGGTGGGGGTCAGTGAGCCCAGGGTAGGAGAGTGAGGGTCAGTGAGCCCAGGGGAGGAGGGTGGGGGTCAGTGAGCCCAGTGTAGGAGGGTGGGGGTCAGGGTGACCAGGGTAGGAGGGTGGGGGTCAGTTTGCCCAGGGTAGGAGGGTGGGGGTCAGTGAGCCCAGTGTAGGAGGGTGGGGGTCAGTGTGCCCAGGGTAGGAGGGTGGGGGTCAGCGAGCCCAGGGTAGGAGGGTGGGGGTCAGTGAGCCCAGTGTAGGAGGGTGGGGGTCAGTGTGCCCAGGGTAGGAGGGTGGGGGTCAGTGAGCCCAGGGTAGGAGGGTGGGGTTCAGTGAGCCCAGGGTTGGAGGGTGGGGGGTTTCAGTGAGCCCTGGGCAGGAGGGTGGGAGTCAGTGAGCCCAGGGTAAGAGGGTGGGGGTCAGGGTGACCAGGGTAGGAGGATGGGGGGTCAGTGAGCCCAGGGTAGGAGGGTGGGGGTCAGGGTGACCAGGTTAGGAGGGTGGGGGTCATTGAGCCCAGGGTAGGAGGGTGGGGGGGGGGGGTCAGTGAGCCCAGGGTAGGAGGGTGGGGGTCAGGGTGACCAGGGTAGGAGGGTGGGGGTCAGCGAGCCCAGGGTAGGAGGGTGGGGGTCATGGTGACCAGGGTAGGAAGTTGGGGGTCAGTGAGCCCAGGGTAGGAGGCTGGGGGTCAGCGTGCCCAGGGTAGGAGGGTGGGGGTGGTCAGTGAGCCCAGGGGAGGAGGGTGGGGGTCAGTGAGCCCAGGGTAGGAGAGTGAGGGTCAGTGAGCCCAGGGGAGGAGGGTGGGGGTCAGTGAGCCCAGTGTAGGAGGGTGGGGGTCAGGGTGACCAGGGTAGGAGCGTGGGGGTCAGTTTGCCCAGGGTAGGAGGGTGGGGGTCAGTGAGCCCAGTGTAGGAGGGTGGGGGTCAGTGTGCCCAGGGTAGGAGGGTGGGGGTCAGCGAGCCCAGGGTAGGAGGGTGGGGGTCAGTGAGCCCAGTGTAGGAGGGTGGGGGTCAGTGTGCCCAGGGTAGGAGGGTGGGGGTCAGTGAGCCCAGGGTAGGAGGGTGGGGTTCAGTGAGCCCAGGGTTGGAGGGTGGGGGGTTTCAGTGAGCCCTGGGCAGGAGGGTGGGTGTCAGTGAGCCCAGGGTAAGAGGGTGGGGGTCAGGGTGACCAGGGTAGGAGGATGGGGGTCAGTGAGCCCAGGGTAGGAGGGTGGGAGTCAGTGAGCCCAGGGTAGGAGGGTGGGGGTCAGGGTGACCAGGGCAGGATGGTGGGGGTCAGGGTGACCAGGGCAGGAGGGTGGGGGTCTGTGAGCCCAGGGTAGGAGGGTGGGGGTTTGGGTGACCAGGGTAGGAGGGTGGGGGTCAGTGAGCCCAGGGTAAGAGAGTGGGGGTCAGCGTGCCCAGGGTAGGAGGGTGGGAGTCATGGTGACCAGGGTAGGTAGTTGGGGGTCAGTGAAACCAGGGTAGGAGGCTGGGGGTCAGTGAGCCCAGTGTAGGAGGGTGGGGGTCAGCGAGCCCAGGGTAGCAGGGTGGGGGTCAGTGAGCCCAGGGTAGGAAGGTGGGGGTCAGTGAGCCCAGGGCAGGAGGGTGGGAGTCAGTGAGCCCAGGGTAGGAGGGTGGTGGTCAGGGTGACCAGGGTAGGAGGGTGGGGGTCATTGAGCCCAGGGTAGGAGGGTGGGGGGGGGTAAGTGAGCCCAGGGCAGGAGGGTGGGGGTCAGGGTGACCAGGGTAGGAGGGTGGGGGTCAGTGAGCCCAGGGTATGAGGGTGGGGGTCAGGGTGACCAGGGTAGGAGGGTGGGGGGTCAGTGAGCCCAGGGTAGGAGGGTGGGGGTCAGCGAGCCCAGGGTAGGAGGGTGGAGGTCATGGTGACCAGGGTAGGAAGTTGGGGGTCAGTGAGCCCAGGGTTGGAGGCTGGGGGTCAGCGTGCCCAGGGAGGAGGGTGAGGGTCCGTGAGCCCAGGGGAGGAGGGTGGGGGTCAGTGATCCCAGGGTAGGAGGGTGGGGGTCAGGGTCACGAGGGTAGGAGGGTGGGGGTCAGTGTCCCCAAGGTAGGAGTGTGGGGGACATTGTCCCCAAGGTAGGAGGGTGGGTGTCAGTGAGCCCGGAGTAGGAGGGTGGGGGTCAGCGTGTCCAGGGGAGGAGGCTGGGGGTCAGCGTGTCCAGGTAGGAGGGTGGGTGTCAGCGTGTCCAGGGTAGGAGTGTGAGGGTCAGTGTCCCCAGGGTAGGAGGGTGGGGGGTCAGTGAGCCCAGGGTAGGAGGGTGGGGGTCAGCGTGTCCAGGGGAGGAGGGTGGGGGTCAGCAGGCCCAGGGTAGGAGGGTGGGGGTCAGGGTGACCAGGGTAGGAGGGTGGGGGTCAGGGTTACCAGGGTAGGAGGGTGGGGGTCAGCGTGCATAGTGTAGGAGGGTGGGGGTCAGTGAGCCCAGGGTAGGAGGGTGGGGGTCAGTGTCCCCAGGGTAGGAGGGTGGGGGTCAGGGTGACCAGGGTAGGAGGGTGGGGGTCAGCGTGCCCAGTGTAGGAGGGTGGGGGTCAGCGAGCCCAGGGTAGGATTGTGGGGGTCAGCGAGCCCAGGGTAGGATGGTGGGGTTCAGTATCCCCAGGGTAGGAGGGTTGGGGTCAGCGAGGCCGGGGTAGGAGGGTGGGGTCAGCGAGCCCAGGGTAGGAGGGTGGGGGGTCAGCGAGCCCAGGGTTGGAGGGTGGGGGTCTGCGTGCCCAGGGTAGGAGGGAGGAGGTCAGTGAACCCATGGTAGGAGGGTGGGTGTCAGTGAACCCAGGGTAGGAGGGTGGGGGTCAGCGTGCCCAGGGTAGGAGAGTTTAGGGGCTCAGTGAGCCTAGGGTAGGAGGGTGGGGGTCAGTGAGCCCAGGGTAAGAGGGTGGGGGTCTTTGTGCCCAGGGTAGGAGGGTGCGGGTCTGCGTGCCCAGGGTAGGAGGGTGGTGGTCAGCGAGCCCAGGGTAGGAGGGTGGGGGTCAGTGAGCCCAGGGTAGGAGGGTGGGGGTCAGTGAGCCCAGGGTAGGAGGGTGGGGGTCAGGGTGACCAGGGTAGGAGGGTGGGGGTCAGTGAGCCCAGGGTAGGAGGGTGGGGGGGGGGGTCAGTGAGCCCAGGGTAGGAGGGTGGGGGGGGGTAAGTGAGCCCAGGGGGGGAGGGTGTGGGTGTGTGAGCCCAGGGTAGGAGGGTGGTGGTCAGGGTGACCAGGGTAGGAGGGTGGTGGGGGGGTCAGCGAGCCCAGGGTAGGAGGGTGGGGGTCAGTGAGCCCAGGGTAGGAGGGTGGGGGTCAGCGTGCCCAGTGTAGGAGGGTGGGGGTCAGCGAGCATTGGGTAGGAGGGTGGGGGTCAGTGAGCCCAGGGTAGGAGGGTGGGGGTCAGTGAGCCCAGGGTGTGAGGGTGGGGGTCAGCGTGCCCAGTGTAGGAGGGTGGGTGTCAGCGAGCACAGGGTAGGAGGGTTGGGGTCAGCGAGCCCAGGGTAGGAGGGTTTAGGGGCTCAGTGAGCCTAGTGTAGGAGGGTGGGGGTCAGTGTGCCCAGGATAGGAGGGTGGGGGTCAGCGTGCCCAGGGTAGGAGGGTGGGTGTCAGCGTGCCCAGGGTAGGAGTGTGGGGGGTGTCAGTGTGCCCAGGTTAGGAGGGTGGGGGGGATCAGCGTGCCCAGGGTAGGAGGGTGGGGGTCAGCTAGTCAAGGGTAGGAGTGTTTAGGGGCTCAGTGAGCCTAGGGTAGGAGGGTGGGTGTCAGTGAGCCCAGGGTAGGAGGGTTTAGGAGTCAGTGAACCCAGGGTAGGAGGGTGGGGGTCAGTGAGCCCAGGGTAGGAGGGTGGGGTTAGGGTGACCATGGTAGGAGGATGGGGGTCAGCGAGCCCAGGGTAGGAGGGTGGGGGGGGGTCAGTGAGCCCAGGGTAGGAGGGTGGGGGTGGTCAGTGAGCCCAGGGGAGGAGGGTGGGGGTCAGTGAGCCCAGGGTAGGAGGGTGGGGGTCAGTGAGCCCTGGGTAGGAGGGTGGGGGTCAGCGAGCCCTGGGTAGGAGGATGGGGGTCACCGTGCCCAGTGTAGGAGGCTGGGGGTCAGTGTCCCCAGGGTAGGAGGGTGGTGGTCAGCGAGCCCAGGGTAGGAGGGTGGGGGCCAGCGAGGCCAGGGTAGGAGGGTGGGGTCAGGGTGACCAGGGTAGGACGGTGGGGGCCCATGAGCCGAGGGTAGGAGGGTGGGGGTCAGTGTGCCCAGGGTAGGAGTGTGGGGGTTCAGCGAGCCCAGCGTAGGAGAGTGGGGGTCAGTGAGCCCAGGGTAGGCGTGTTGGGGTCAGCGTGCCCAGTGTAGGAAGGTGGGGGTCTGTGTCCCCAGGGTAGGACGGTGGGGGTCAGCGAGCCCAGGGTAGGAGGGTGGGGGGTCAGGGTGACCAGGGTAGGAGGGTAGGTTTCAACGAGCCCAGGGTAGGAGGGTGGGGGTCAGCGTGACCAGGGTAGGAGGGTGGGGGGGGGGTCAGCGAGCCCAGGGTACGAGGGTGGGGGTCAGCAAGCCCAGGGTAGGAGGGTGGGGGTGAGGATGACCAGGGTAGGAGGGTGGGGGTCAGGGTGACCAGGGTAGGAGGATGGGGTTCAGCGAGCCCAGGGTAGGAGGGTGGGGGTCAGCGAGCCCAGGGTAGGAGGGTGGGGGTCAGCGAGCCCAGTGTAGGAGCGTGGGGGTCAGCGTGCCCAGTGTAGGAGGGTGGGGTTCAGGGTGACCAGGGTAGGAGGGTTTAGGGGCTCAGTGAGCCTAGGATAGGAGGGTGGGGGTCAGTGAGCCCAGGGTAGGAGGGTGGGGGTCAGCGTGTCCAGGGTAGGAGGGTTTAGGGACTCAGTGAGCCTAGGGTAGGAGGATGGGCGTCAGTGAGCCCAGGGTAGGAGGGTGGGGGTCAGCGTGCCCAGGATAGGAGGGTGGGGGTCAGTGAACCCAGGGTAGGAGGGTGGGGGTCAGTGAGCTTAGGGTAGGAGGGTGGGGGTCAGTGAGCCCAGGGTAGGAGGGTGGGGGGGTCAGTGAGCCCAGGGTAGGAGAGTGGGGCAGGTTAGTGAGCCCAGGGTAGGAGGGTGGGTGTCAGTGAGCCCAGGGTGGGAGGGTGGGTGTCAGTGAGCCCAGGGGAGGAGGGTGGGGGTCAGCGAGCCCAGGGTAGGAGGGTGGGAGTCAGTGAGCCCAGGGTAGGAGGGTGGGGCTCAGCGAGGCCAGGGTAGGATGTTGGGGTCAGGGTGACCAGGGTAGGAGGGTGGGGGCCAGCGAGCCCAGGGTAGGAGGGTGGGGGTCAGTGAGCCCAGGGTAGGAGGGTGGGAGTCAGTGAGCCCAGGGTAGGAGGGTGGGGCTCAGCGAGCCCAGGGTAGGAGGTTGGGGTCAGGGTGACCAGGGTAGGAGGGTGGGGGCCCATGAGCTGAGGGTAGGAGGGTGGGTGTCAGCGTGCCCAGAGTAGGATGGTGGGGGTTCAGCGAGCCCAGCGTAGGAGAGTGAGGGTCAGCGAGCCCAGGGTAGGCGGGTGGGGGTCAGGGTGACCAGGGTAGGAAGCTGGGGGTCAGTGAGCCCAGGGTAGGAGGCTGGGGGTCAGTGAGCCCAGTGTAGCAGGGTGGGGGTCAGCGAGCCCAGGGTAGGAGTGTGGGGGTCAGTGAGCCCAGGGTAGGAAGGTGTGGGTCATTGAGCCCAGGGCAGGAGGGTGTGGGGGGTCAGTGAGCCCAGTGTAGGAGGGTGGGGGTTAGTGAGCCCAGGGTAGGAGGGTGGGGGTCAGTGTCCCCAGGGTAGGAGGGTGGGGGTCAATGAGCCCAGTGTAGGAGGGTTGGGGTCAGTTTGCCCAGGGTAGGAGGGTGGGGGTCAGTGAGCCCAGTGTAGGAGGGTGGGGGTCAGTGTGCCCAGGGTAGGAGGGTGGGGGTCAGTGTGCCCAGGGTAGGAGGGTGGGGGTCAGTGAGCCCAGTGCAGGAGGGTGGGGGTCAGTGTGCCCAGGGTAGGAGGGTGGGGGTCAGTGAGCCCAGTGTAGGAGGGTGGGGGTCAGTTTGCCTAGGGTAGGAGGGTGGGGGTCACTGAGCCCAGTGTAGGAGGGTGGGGGTCAGTGTGCCCAGGTAGGAGGGAGGGGGTCAGTGTGCCCAGGGTAGGAGGGTGGGGGTCAGTGAGCCCAGTGTAGGAGGGTGGGGGTCAGTGTGCCCAGGGTAGGAGGGTGGGGGTCAGCGAGCCCAGGGTAGGAGGGTGGGGGTCAGTGAGCCCAGTGTAGGAGGGTGGGGGTCAGTGTGCCCAGGGGAGGAGGGTGGGGGTCAGTGAGCCCAGGGTAGGAGGGTGGGGTTCAGTGAGCCCAGGGTAGGAGGGTGGGGGGTTTCAGTGAGCCCAGGGCAGGAGGGTGGGAGTCAGTGAGCCCAGGGTAGGAGGGAGGGGGTCAGGGTGACCAGGGTAGGAGGGTGGGGGTCATTGAGCCCAGGGTAGGAGGGTGGGGCAGATCAGTGAGCTCAGGGCAGGAGGTTGGGGGTCAGGGTGACCAGGGCAGGAGGGTGGGGGTCAGTGAGCCCAGGGTAGGAGGGTGGGGGTCAGGGTGACCAGGGTAGGAGGGTGGGGGTCAGTGATCCCAGGGTAGGAGAGTGGGGGTCAGAGAGCCCAGGGTAGGAGGGTGGGGGTCATGGTGACCAGGGTAGGAAGTTGGGGGTCAGTGAGCCCAGGGTAGGAGGCTGGGTGTCAGTGAGCCCAGTGTAGGAGGATGGGGGTCTGCGAGCCCAGGGTAGGATTGTGGGGGTCAGTGAGCCCAGGGTAGGAAGGTGGGGGTCAGTGAGCCCAGGGCAGGAGGGTGGGAGTCAGTGAGCCCAGGGTAGGATGGTGGGGGTCAGGGTGACCAGGTTAGGAGGGTGGGGGTCATTGAGCCCAGGGTAGGAGGGTGGGGGGGGGGGTCAGTGAGCCCAGGGTAGGAGGGTGGGGGTCAGGGTGACCAGGGTAGGAGGGTGGGGGTCAGCGAGCCCAGGGTAGGAGGGTGGGGGTCATGGTGACCAGGGTAGGAAGTTGGGGGTCAGTGAGCCCAGGGTAGGAGGCTGGGGGTCAGCGTGCCCAGGGTAGGAGGGTGGGGGTGGTCAGTGAGCCCAGGGGAGGAGGGTGGGGGTCAGTGAGCCCAGGGTAGGAGAGTGAGGGTCAGTGAGCCCAGGGGAGGAGGGTGGGGGTCAGTGAGCCCAGTGTAGGAGGGTGGGGGTCAGTGAGCCCAGTGTAGGAGGGTGGGGGTCAGTGTGCCCAGGGTAGGAGGGTGGGGGTCAGCGAGCCCAGGGTAGGAGGGTGGGGGTCAGTGAGCCCAGTCTAGGAGGGTGGGGGTCAGTGTGCCCAGGGTAGGAGGGTGGGGGTCAGTGAGCCCAGGGTAGGAGGGTGGGGTTCAGTGAGCCCAGGGTTGGAGGGTGGGGGGTTTCAGTGAGCCCTGGGCAGGAGGGTGGGAGTCAGTGAGCCCAGGGTAAGAGGGTGGGGGTCAGGGTGACCAGGGTAGGAGGATGGGGGTCAGTGAGCCCAGGGTAGGAGGGTGGGAGTCAGTGAGCCCAGGGTAGGAGGGTGGGGGTCAGGGTGACCAGGGCAGGATGGTGGGGGTCAGGGTGACCAGGGCAGGAGGGTGGGGGTCTGTGAGCCCAGGGTAGGAGGGTGGGGGTTTGGGTGACCAGGGTAGGAGGGTGGGGGTCAGTGAGCCCAGGGTAAGAGAGTGGGGGTCAGCGTGCCCAGGGTAGGAGGGTGGGAGTCATGGTGACCAGGGTAGGTAGTTGGGGGTCAGTGAAACCAGGGTAGGAGGCTGGGGGTCAGTGAGCCCAGTGTAGGAGGGTGGGGGTCAGCGAGCCCAGGGTAGGAGGGTGGGGGTCAGTGAGCCCAGGGTAGGAAGGTGGGGGTCAGTGAGCCCAGGGCAGGAGGGTGGGAGTCAGTGAGCCCAGGGTAGGAGGGTGGTGGACAGGGTGACCAGGGTAGGAGGGTGGGGGTCATTGAGCCCAGGGTAGGAGGGTGGGGGGGGTAAGTGAGCCCAGGGCAGGAGGGTGGGGGTCAGGGTGACCAGGGTAGGAGGGTGGGGGTCAGTGAGCCCAGGGTATGAGGGTGGGGGTCAGGGTGACCAGGGTAGGAGGGTGGGGGGTCAGTGAGCCCAGGGTAGGAGGGTGGGGGTCAGCGAGCCCAGGGTAGGAGGGTGGAGGTCATGGTGACCAGGGTAGGAAGTTGGGGGTCAGTGAGCCCAGGGTTGGAGGCTGGGGGTCAGCGTGCCCAGGGAGGAGGGTGAGGGTCCGTGAGCCCAGGGGAGGAGGGTGGGGGTCAGTGATCCCAGGGTAGGAGGGTGGGGGTCAGGGTCACGAGGGTAGGAGGGTGGGGGTCAGTGTCCCCAAGGTAGGAGTGTGGGGGACATTGTCCCCAAGGTAGGAGGGTGGGTGTCAGTGAGCCCGGAGTAGGAGGGTGGGGGTCAGCGTGTCCAGGGGAGGAGGCTGGGGGTCAGCGTGTCCAGGTAGGAGGGTGGGTGTCAGCGTGTCCAGGGTAGGAGTGTGAGGGTCAGTGTCCCCAGGGTAGGAGGGTGGGGGTCAGTGAGCCCAGGGTAGGAGGGTGGGGGTCAGCGTGTCCAGGGGAGGAGGGTGGGGGTCAGCAGGCCCAGGGTAGGAGGGTGGGGGTCAGGGTGACCAGGGTAGGAGGGTGGGGGTCAGGGTTACCAGGGTAGGAGGGTGGGGGTCAGCGTGCATAGTGTAGGAGGGTGGGGGTCAGTGAGCCCAGGGTAGGAGGGTGGGGGTCAGTGTCCCCAGGGTAGGAGGGTGGGGGTCAGGGTGACCAGGGTAGGAGGGTGGGGGTCAGCGTGCCCAGTGTAGGAGGGTGGGGGTCAGCGAGCCCAGGGTAGGATTGTGGGGGTCAGCGAGCCCAGGGTAGGATGGTGGGGTTCAGTATCCCCAGGGTAGGAGGGTTGGGGTCAGCGAGGCCGGGGTAGGAGGGTGGGGTCAGCGAGCCCAGGGTAGGAGGGTGGGGGGTCAGCGAGCCCAGGGTTGGAGGGTGGGGGTCTGCGTGCCCAGGGTAGGAGGGAGGAGGTCAGTGAACCCATGGTAGGAGGGTGGGTGTCAGTGAACCCAGGGTAGGAGGGTGGGGGTCAGCGTGCCCAGGGTAGGAGAGTTTAGGGGCTCAGTGAGCCTAGGGTAGGAGGGTGGGGGTCAGTGAGCCCAGGGTAAGAGGGTGGGGGTCTTTGTGCCCAGGGTAGGAGGGTGCGGGTCTGCGTGCCCAGGGTAGGAGGGTGGTGGTCAGCGAGCCCAGGGTAGGAGGGTGGGGGTCAGTGAGCCCAGGGTAGGAGGGTGGGGGTCAGTGAGCCCAGGGTAGGAGGGTGGGGGTCAGGGTGACCAGGGTAGGAGGGTGGGGGTCAGTGAGCCCAGGGTAGGAGGGTGGGGGGGGGTCAGTGAGCCCAGGGTAGGAGGGTGGGGGGGGGTAAGTGAGCCCAGGGGGGGAGGGTGTGGGTGTGTGAGCCCAGGGTAGGAGGGTGGTGGTCAGGGTGACCAGGGTAGGAGGGTGGTGGGGGGGTCAGCGAGCCCAGGGTAGGAGGGTGGGGGTCAGTGAGCCCAGGGTAGGAGGGTGGGGGTCAGCGTGCCCAGTGTAGGAGGGTGGGGATCAGCGAGCATTGGGTAGGAGGGTGGGGGTCAGTGAGCCCAGGGTAGGAGGGTGGGGGTCAGTGAGCCCAGGGTGTGAGGGTGGGGGTCAGCGTGCCCAGTGTAGGAGGGTGGGTGTCAGCGAGCACAGGGTAGGAGGGTTGGGGTCAGCGAGCCCAGGGTAGGAGGGTTTAGGGGCTCAGTGAGCCTAGTGTAGGAGGGTGGGGGTCAGTGTGCCCAGGATAGGAGGGTGGGGGTCAGCGTGCCCAGGGTAGGAGGGTGGGTGTCAGCGTGCCCAGGGTAGGAGTGTGGGGGGTGTCAGTGTGCCCAGGTTAGGAGGGTGGGGGGGATCAGCGTGCCCAGGGTAGGAGGGTGGGGGTCAGCTAGTCAAGGGTAGGAGTGTTTAGGGGCTCAGTGAGCCTAGGGTAGGAGGGTGGGTGTCAGTGAGCCCAGGGTAGGAGGGTTTAGGAGTCAGTGAACCCAGGGTAGGAGGGTGGGGGTCAGTGAGCCCAGGGTAGGAGGGTGGGGTTAGGGTGACCATGGTAGGAGGATGGGGGTCAGCGAGCCCAGGGTAGGAGGGTGGGGGGGGGTCAGTGAGCCCAGGGTAGGAGGGTGGGGGTGGTCAGTGAGCCCAGGGGAGGAGGGTGGGGGTCAGTGAGCCCAGGGTAGGAGGGTGGGGGTCAGTGAGCCCTGGGTAGGAGGGTGGGGGTCAGCGAGCCCTGGGTAGGAGGATGGGGGTCACCGTGCCCAGTGTAGGAGGCTGGGGGTCAGTGTCCCCAGGGTAGGAGGGTGGTGGTCAGCGAGCCCAGGGTAGGAGGGTGGGGGCCAGCGAGGCCAGGGTAGGAGGGTGGGGTCAGGGTGACCAGGGTAGGACGGTGGGGGCCCATGAGCCGAGGGTAGGAGGGTGGGGGTCAGTGTGCCCAGGGTAGGAGTGTGGGGGTTCAGCGAGCCCAGCGTAGGAGAGTGGGGGTCAGTGAGCCCAGGGTAGGCGTGTTGGGGTCAGCGTGCCCAGTGTAGGAAGGTGGGGGTCTGTGTCCCCAGGGTAGGACGGTGGGGGTCAGCGAGCCCAGGGTAGGAGGGTGGGGGTCAGGGTGACCAGGGTAGGAGGGTAGGTTTCAACGAGCCCAGGGTAGGAGGGTGGGGGTCAGCGTGACCAGGGTAGGAGGGTGGGGGGGGGGTCAGCGAGCCCAGGGTACGAGGGTGGGGGTCAGCAAGCCCAGGGTAGGAGGGTGGGGGTGAGGATGACCAGGGTAGGAGGGTGGGGGTCAGGGTGACCAGGGTAGGAGGATGGGGTTCAGCGAGCCCAGGGTAGGAGGGTGGGGGTCAGCGAGCCCAGGGTAGGAGGGTGGGGGTCAGCGAGCCCAGTGTAGGAGCGTGGGGGTCAGCGTGCCCAGTGTAGGAGGGTGGGGTTCAGGGTGACCAGGGTAGGAGGGTTTAGGGGCTCAGTGAGCCTAGGATAGGAGGGTGGGGGTCAGTGAGCCCAGGGTAGGAGGGTGGGGGTCAGCGTGTCCAGGGTAGGAGGGTTTAGGGACTCAGTGAGCCTAGGGTAGGAGGATGGGCGTCAGTGAGCCCAGGGTAGGAGGGTGGGGGTCAGCGTGCCCAGGATAGGAGGGTGGGGGTCAGTGAACCCAGGGTAGGAGGGTGGGGGTCAGTGAGCTTAGGGTAGGAGGGTGGGGGTCAGTGAGCCCAGGGTAGGAGGGTGGGGGGGTCAGTGAGCCCAGGGTAGGAGAGTGGGGCAGGTTAGTGAGCCCAGGGTAGGAGGGTGGGTGTCAGTGAGCCCAGAGTGGGAGGGTGGGTGTCAGTGAGCCCAGGGGAGGAGGGTGGGGGTCAGCGAGCCCAGGGTAGGAGGGTGGGAGTCAGTGAGCCCAGGGTAGGAGGGTGGGGCTCAGCGAGGCCAGGGTAGGATGTTGGGGTCAGGGTGACCAGGGTAGGAGGGTGGGGGCCAGCGAGCCCAGGGTAGGAGGGTGGGGGTCAGTGAGCCCAGGGTAGGAGGGTGGGAGTCAGTGAGCCCAGGGTAGGAGGGTGGGGCTCAGCGAGCCCAGGGTAGGAGGTTGGGGTCAGGGTGACCAGGGTAGGAGGGTGGGGGCCCATGAGCTGAGGGTAGGAGGGTGGGTGTCAGCGTGCCCAGAGTAGGATGGTGGGGGTTCAGCGAGCCCAGCGTAGGAGAGTGAGGGTCAGCGAGCCCAGGGTAGGCGGGTGGGGGTCAGGGTGACCAGGGTAGGAAGCTGGGGGTCAGTGAGCCCAGGGTAGGAGGCTGGGGGTCAGTGAGCCCAGTGTAGCAGGGTGGGGGTCAGCGAGCCCAGGGTAGGAGTGTGGGGGTCAGTGAGCCCTGGGTAGGAAGGTGGGGGTCATTGAGCCCAGGGCAGGAGGGTGTGGGGGGTCAGTGAGCCCAGTGTAGGAGGGTGGGGGTTAGTGAGCCCAGGGTAGGAGGGTGGGGGTCAGTGTCCCCAGGGTAGGAGGGTGGGGGTCAATGAGCCCAGTGTAGGAGGGTGGGGGTCAGTTTGCCCAGGGTAGGAGGGTGGGGGTCAGTGAGCCCAGTGTAGGAGGGTGGGGGTCAGTGTGCCCAGGGTAGGAGGGTGGGGGTCAGTGTGCCCAGGGTAGGAGGGTGGGGGTCAGTGAGCCCAGTGCAGGAGGGTGGGGGTCAGTGTGCCCAGGGTAGGAGGGTGGGGGTCAGTGAGCCCAGTGTAGGAGGGTGGGGGTCAGTTTGCCTAGGGTAGGAGGGTGGGGGTCACTGAGCCCAGTGTAGGAGGGTGGGGGTCAGTGTGCCCAGGTAGGAGGGTGGGGGTCAGTGTGCCCAGGGTAGGAGGGTGGGGGTCAGTGAGCCCAGTGTAGGAGGGTGGGGGTCAGTGTGCCCAGGGTAGGAGGGTGGGGGTCAGCGAGCCCAGGGTAGGAGGGTGGGGGTCAGTGAGCCCAGTGTAGGAGGGTGGGGGTCAGTGTGCCCAGGGGAGGAGGGTGGGGGTCAGTGAGCCCAGGGTAGGAGGGTGGGGTTCAGTGAGCCCAGGGTAGGAGGGTGGGGGGTTTCAGTGAGCCCAGGGCAGGAGGGTGGGAGTCAGTGAGCCCAGGGTAGGAGGGAGGGGGTCAGGGTGACCAGGGTAGGAGGGTGGGGGTCATTGAGCCCAGGGTAGGAGGGTGGGGCAGATCAGTGAGCTCAGGGCAGGAGGTTGGGGGTCAGGGTGACCAGGGCAGGAGGGTGGGGGTCAGTGAGCCCAGGGTAGGAGGGTGGGGGTCAGGGTGACCAGGGTAGGAGGGTGGGGGTCAGTGATCCCAGGGTAGGAGAGTGGGGGTCAGAGAGCCCAGGGTAGGAGGGTGGGGGTCATGGTGACCAGGGTAGGAAGTTGGGGGTCAGTGAGCCCAGGGTAGAAGGCTGGGTGTCAGTGAGCCCAGTGTAGGAGGATGGGGGTCTGCGAGCCCAGGGTAGGATTGTGGGGGTCAGTGAGCCCAGGGTAGGAAGGTGGGGGTCAGTGAGCCCAGGGCAGGAGGGTGGGAGTCAGTGAGCCCAGGGTAGGATGGTGGGGGTCAGGGTGACCAGGTTAGGAGGGTGGGGGTCATTGAGCCCAGGGTAGGAGGGTGGGGGGGGGGTCAGTGAGCCCAGGGTAGGAGGGTGGGGGTCAGGGTGACCAGGGTAGGAGGGTGGGGGTCAGCGAGCCCAGGGTAGGAGGGTGGGGGTCATGGTGACCAGGGTAGGAAGTTGGGGGTCAGTGAGCCCAGGGTAGGAGGCTGGGGGTCAGCGTGCCCAGGGTAGGAGGGTGGGGGTGGTCAGTGAGCCCAGGGGAGGAGGGTGGGGGTCAGTGAGCCCAGGGTAGGAGAGTGAGGGTCAGTGAGCCCAGGGGAGGAGGGTGGGGGTCAGTGAGCCCAGTGTAGGAGGGTGGGGGTCAGGGTGACCAGGGTAGGAGGGTGGGGGTCAGTGTGCCCAGGGTAGGAGGGTGGGGGTCAGTGAGCCCAGTGTAGGAGGGTGGGGGTCAGTGTGCCCAGGGTAGGAGGGTGGGGGTCAGCGAGCCCAGGGTAGGAGGGTGGGGGTCAGTGAGCCCAGTGTAGGAGGGTGGGGGTCAGTGTGCCCAGGGTAGGAGGGTGGGGGTCAGTGAGCCCAGGGTAGGAGGGTGGGGTTCAGTGAGCCCAGGGTAGGAGGGTGGGGGGTTTCAGTGAGCCCTGGGCAGGAGGGTGGGAGTCAGTGAGCCCAGGGTAGGAGGGTGGGGGTCAGGGTGACCAGGGTAGGAGGATGGGGGTCAGTGAGCCCAGGGTAGGAGGGTGGGAGTCAGTGAGCCCAGGGTAGGAGGGTGGGGGTCAGGGTGACCAGGGCAGGATGGTGGGGGTCAGGGTGACCAGGGCAGGAGGGTGGGGGTCTGTGAGCCCAGGGTAGGAGGGTGGGGGTCAGGGTGACCAGGGTAGGAGGGTGGGGGTCAGTGAGCCCAGGGTAAGAGAGTGGGGGTCAGCGTGCCCAGGGTAGGAGGGTGGGAGTCATGGTGACCAGGGTAGGTAGTTGGGGGTCAGTGAAACCAGGGTAGGAGGCTGGGGGTCAGTGAGCCCAGTGTTGGAGGGTGGGGGTCAGCGAGCCCAGGGTAGGAGGGTGGGGGTCAGTGAGCCCAGGGTAGGAAGGTGGGGTTCAGTGAGCCCAGGGCAGGAGGGTGGGAGTCAGTGAGCCCAGGGTAGGAGGGTGGGGGTCAGGGTGACCAGGGTAGGAGGGTGGGGGTCATTGAGCCCAGGGTAGGAGGGTGGGGGGGGTCAGTGAGCCCAGGGCAGGAGGGTGGGGGTCAGGGTGACCAGGGTAGGAGGGTGGGGGTCAGTGAGCCCAGGGTATGAGGGTGGGGGTCAGGGTGACCAGGGTAGGAGGGTGGGGGGTCAGTGAGCCCAGGGTAGGAGGGTGGGGGTCAGCGAGCCCAGGGTAGGAGGGTGGGGGTCATGGTGACCAGGGTAGGAAGTTGGGGGTCAGTGAGCCCAGGGTTGGAGGCTGGGGGTCAGCGTGCCCAGGGAGGAGGGTGAGGGTCCGTGAGCCCAGGGGAGGAGGGTGGGGGTCAGTGATCCCAGGGTAGGAGGGTGGGGGTCAGGGTCACGAGGGTAGGAGGGTGGGGGTCAGTGTCCCCAAGGTAGGAGTGTGGCGGACAGTGTCCCCAAGGTAGGAGGGTGGGTGTCAGTGAGCCCGGGGTAGGAGGGTGGGGGTCAGCGTGTCCAGGGGAGGAGGCTGGGGGTCAGCGTGTCCAGGTAGGAGGGTGGGTGTCAGCGTGTCCAGGGTAGGAGTGTGAGGGTCAGTGTCCCCAGGGTAGGAGGGTGGGGGTCAGTGAGCCCAGGGTAGGAGGGTGGGGGTCAGCGTGTCCAGGGGAGGAGGGTGGGGGTCAGCAGGCCCAGGGTAGGAGGGTGGGGGTCAGGGTGACCAGAGTAGGTGGGTGGGGGTCAGGGTTACCAGGGTAGGAGGGTGGGGGTCAGCGTGCATAGTGTAGGAGGGTGGGGGTCAGTGAGCCCAGGGTAGGAGGGTGGGGGTCAGTGTCCCCAGGGTAGGAGGGTGGGGGTCAGGGTGACCAGGGTAGGAGGGTGGGGGTCAGCGAGCCCAGGGTAGGATTGTGGGGGTCAGCGAGCCCAGGGTAGGATGGTGGGGGTCAGTATCCCCAGGGTAGGAGGGTTGGGGTCAGCGAGGCTGGGGTAGGAGGGTGGGGTCAGCGAGCCCAGGGTAGGAGGGTGGGGGGTCAGCGAGCCCAGGGTTGGAGGGTGGGGGTCTGCGTGCCCAGGGTAGGAGGGAGGAGGTCAGTGAACCCATGGTAGGAGGGTGGGTGTCAGTGAACCCAGGGTAGGAGGGTGGGGGTCAGCGTGCCCAGGGTAGGAGAGTTTAGGGGCTCAGTGAGCCTAGGGTAGGAGGGTGGGGGTCAGTGAGCCCAGGGTAAGAGGGTGGGGGTCTTTGTGCCCAGGGTAGGAGGGTGCGGGTCTGCGTGCCCAGGGTAGGAGGGTGGTGGTCAGCGAGCCCAGGGTAGGAGGGTGGGGGTCAGTGAGCCCAGGGTAGGAGGGTGGGGGTCAGTGAGCCCAGGGTAGGAGGGTGGGGGTCAGGGTGACCAGGGTAGGAGGGTGGGGGTCAGTGAGCCCAGGGTAGGAGGGTGGGGGGGGGTCAGTGAGCCCAGGGTAGGAGGGTGGGGGGGGTAAGTGAGCCCAGGGGGGGAGGGTGTGGGTGTGTGAGCCCAGGGTAGGAGGGTGGTGGTCAGGGTGACCAGGGTAGGAGGGTGGTGGGGGGGTCAGCGAGCCCAGGGTAGGAGGGTGGGGGTCAGTGAGCCCAGGGTAGGAGGGTGGGGGTCAGCGTGCCCAGTGTAGGAGGGTGGGGGTCAGCGAGCATTGGGTAGGAGGGTGGGGGTCAGTGAGCCCAGGGTAGGAGGGTGGGGGTCAGTGAGCCCAGGGTAGGAGGGTGGGGGTCAGCGTGCCCAGTGTAGGAGGGTGGGTGTCAGCGAGCACAGGGTAGGAGGGTGGGGGTCAGCGAGCCCAGGGTAGGAGGGTTTAGGGGCTCAGTGAGCCTAGTGTAGGAGGGTGGGGGTCAGTGTGCCCAGGATAGGAGGGTGGGGGTCAGCGTGCCCAGGGTAGGAGGGTGGGTGTCAGCGTGCCCAGGGTAGGAGTGTGGGGGGTGTCAGTGTGCCCAGGTTAGGAGGGTGGGGGGGATCAGCGTGCCCAGGGTAGGAGGGTGGGGGTCAGCTAGTCAAGGGTAGGAGTGTTTAGGGGCTCAGTGAGCCTAGGGTAGGAGGGTGGGTGTCAGTGAGCCCAGGGTAGGAGGGTTTAGGAGTCAGTGAACCCAGGGTAGGAGGGTGGGGGTCAGTGAGCCCAGGGTAGGAGGGTGGGGTTAGGGTGACCATGGTAGGAGGATGGGGGTCAGCGAGCCCAGGGTAGGAGGGTGGGGGGGGGTCAGTGAGCCCAGGGTAGGAGGGTGGGGGTGGTCAGTGAGCCCAGGGTAGGAGGGTGGGGGCCAGCGAGGCCAGGGTAGGAGGGTGGGGTCAGGGTGACCAGGGTAGGACGGTGGGGGCCCATGAGCCGAGGGTAGGAGGGTGGGGGTCAGTGTGCCCAGGGTAGGAGTGTGGGGGTTCAGCGAGCCCAGCGTAGGAGAGTGGGGGTCAGTGAGCCCAGGGTAGGCGTGTTGGGGTCAGCGTGCCCAGTGTAGGAAGGTGGGGGTCTGTGTCCCCAGGGTAGGACGGTGGGGGTCAGCGAGCCCAGGGTAGGAGGGTGGGGGTCAGGGTGACCAGGGTAGGAGGGTAGGTTTCAACGAGCCCAGGGTAGGAGGGTGGGGATCAGCGTGACCAGGGTAGGAGGGTGGGGGGGGGGTCAGCGAGCCCAGGGTACGAGGGTGGGGGTCAGCAAGCCCAGGGTAGGAGGGTGGGGGTCAGGATGACCAGGGTAGGAGGGTGGGGGTCAGGGTGACCAGGGTAGGAGGGTGGGGGTCAGGGTGACCAGGGTAGGAGGGTGGGGGTCAGCGTGTCCAGGGGAGGAGGGTGGGGGTCAGCAGGCCCAGGGTAGGAGGGTGGGGGTCAGGGTGACCAGAGTAGGAGGGTGGGGGTCAGGGTTACCAGGGTAGGAGGGTGGGGGTCAGCGTGCATAGTGTAGGAGGGTGGGGGTCAGTGAGCCCAGGGTAGGAGGGTGGGGGTCAGTGTCCCCAGGGTAGGAGGGTGGGGGTCAGGGTGACCAGGGTAGGAGGGTGGGGGTCAGAGTGCCCAGTGTAGGAGGGTGGGGGTCAGCGAGCCCAGGGTAGGATTGTGGGGGTCAGCGAGCCCAGGGTAGGATGGTGGGGGTCAGTATCCCCAGGGTAGGAGGGTTGGGGTCAGCGAGGCCGGGGTAGGAGGGTGGGGTCAGCGAGCCCAGGGTAGGAGGGTGGGGGGTCAGCGAGCCCAGGGTTGGAGGGTGGGGGTCTGCGTGCCCAGGGTAGGAGGGAGGAGGTCAGTGAACCCATGGTAGGAGGGTGGGTGTCAGTGAACCCAGGGTAGGAGGGTGGGGGTCAGCGTGCCCAGGGTAGGAGAGTTTAGGGGCTCAGTGAGCCTAGGGTAGGAGGGTGGGGGTCAGTGAGCCCAGGGTAAGAGGGTGGGAGTCTTTGTGCCCAGGGTAGGAGGGTGCGGGTCTGCGTGCCCAGGGTAGGAGGGTGGTGGTCAGCGAGCCCAGGGTAGGAGGGTGGGCGTCAGTGAGCCCAGGGTAGGAGGGTGGGGGTCAGTGAGCCCAGGGTAGGAGGGTGGGGGTCAGGGTGACCAGGGTAGGAGGGTGGGGGTCAGTGAGCCCAGGGTAGGAGGGTGGGGGGGGGTCAGTGAGCCCAGGGTAGGAGGGTGGGGGGGGTAAGTGAGCCCAGGGGGGGAGGGTGTGGGTGTGTGAGCCCAGGGTAGGAGGGTGGTGGTCAGGGTGACCAGGGTAGGAGGGTGGTGGGGGGGTCAGCGAGCCCAGGGTAGGAGGGTGGGGGTCAGTGAGCCCAGGGTAGGAGGGTGGGGGTCAGCGTGCCCAGTGTAGGAGGGTGGGGATCAGCGAGCATTGGGTAGGAGGATGGGGGTCAGTGAGCCCAGGGTAGGAGGGTGGGGGTCAGTGAGCCCAGGGTAGGAGGGTCGGGGTCAGCGTGCCCAGTGTAGGAGGGTGGGTGTCAGCGAGCACAGGGTAGGAGGGTGGGGGTCAGCGAGCCCAGGGTAGGAGGGTTTAGGGGCTCAGTGAGCCTAGTGTAGGAGGGTGGGGGTCAGTGTGCCCAGGATAGGAGGGTGGGGGTCAGCGTGCCCAGGGTAGGAGGGTGGGTGTCAGCGTGCCCAGGGTAGGAGTGTGGGGGGTGTCAGTGTGCCCAGGTTAGGAGGGTGGGGGGGATCAGCGTGCCCAGGGTAGGAGGGTGGGGGTCAGCTAGTCAAGGGTAGGAGTGTTTAGGGGCTCAGTGAGCCTAGGGTAGGAGGGTGGGTGTCAGTGAGCCCAGGGTAGGAGGGTTTAGGAGTCAGTGAACCCAGGGTAGGAGGGTGGGGGTCAGTGAGCCCAGGGTAGGAGGGTGGGGTTAGGGTGACCATGGTAGGAAGATGGGGGTCAGCGAGCCCAGGGTAGGAGGGTGGGGGGGGGTCAGTGAGCCCAGGGTAGGAGGGTGGGGGTGGTCAGTGAGCCCAGGGGAGGAGGGTGGGGGTCAGTGAGCCCAGGGTAGGAGGGTAGGGGTCAGTGAGCCCTGGGTAGGAGGGTGGGGGTCAGCGAGCCCTGGGTAGGAGGGTGGGGGTCACCGTGCCCAGTGTAGGAGGCTGGGGGTCAGTGTCCCCAGGGTAGGAGGGTGGTGGTCAGCGAGCCCAGGGTAGGAGGGTGGGGGCCAGCGAGACCAGGGTAGGAGGGTGGGGTCAGGGTGACCAGGGTAGGACGGTGGGGGCCCATGAGCCGAGGGTAGGAGGGTGGGGGTCAGTGTGCCCAGGGTAGGGGTGTGGGGGTTCAGCGAGCCCAGCGTAGGAGAGTGGGGGTCAGTGAGCCCAGGGTAGGCGTGTTGGGGTCAGCGTGCCCAGTGTAGGAAGGTGGGGGTCTGTGTCCCCAGGGTAGGACGGTGGGGGTCAGCGAGCCCAGGGTAGGAGGGTGGGGGTCAGGGTGACCAGGGTAGGAGGGTAGGTTTCAACGAGCCCAGGGTAGGAGGGTGGGGGTCAGCGTGCCCAGGATAGGAGGGTGGGGGTCAGTGAACCCAGGGTAGGAGGGTGGGGGTCAGTAAGCTTAGGGTAGGAGGGTGGGGGTCAGTGAGCCCAGGGTAGGAGGGTGGGGGGGTCAGTGAGCCCAGGGTAGGAGAGTGGGGCAGGTTAGTGAGCCCAGGGTAGGAGGGTGGGTGTCAGTGAGCCCAGGGTGGGAGGGTGGGTGTCAGTGAGCCCAGGGGAGGAGGGTGGGGGTCAGCGAGCCCAGGGTAGGAGGGTGGGAGTCAGTGAGCCCAGGGTAGGAGGGTGGGGCTCAGCGAGGCCAGGGTAGGATGTTGGGGTCAGGGTGACCAGGGTAGGAGGGTGGGGGCCAGCGAGCCCAGGGTAGGAGGGTGGGGGTCAGTGAGCCCAGGGTAGGAGGGTGGGAGTCAGTGAGCTCAGGGTAGGAGGGTGGGGCTCAGCGAGCCCAGGGTAGGAGGTTGGGGTCAGGGTGACCAGGGTAGGAGGGTGGGGGCCCATGAGCTGAGGGTAGGAGGGTGGGTGTCAGCGTGCCCAGAGTAGGATGGTGGGGGTTCAGCGAGCCCAGCGTAGGAGAGTGAGGGTCAGCGAGCCCAGGGTAGGCGGGTGGGGGTCAGGGTGACCAGGGTAGGAGGGTGGGGGTCAGGGTGACCAGGGTAGGAGGGTGGGAGTCCGGGTGACCATGGCAGGAGGGTGTGGGTCAGGGTGACCAGGGTAGGAGGGTGGGGGCCAGTGAGCCCAGGATAGGAGGGTGAGGGGGTCAGCGTGCCCAGTGTAGGAAGGTGGGTGTCAGTGTCCCCAGGGTAGGAGGGTGGGTGTCAGCGAGCCCAGGGTAGGAGCGTGGGGTCAGGGTGCCCAGGGTAGGAGGGTGGGTGTCAACGAGCCCAGGGTAGGAGGGTGGGGGTCAGCGTGCCCAGTGTAGGAAGGTGGGGGTCAGTGTCCCCAGGGTTGGAGGGTAGGGGTCAGGGTGCCCAGGGTAGGAGGGTGGGGTTCAGGGTGACCAGGGTAGGGGGGGTGGGGGTCAGGGTGACCAGGGTAGGAGGGTGGGGGTCAGTGAGCCCAGGGTAGGAGGGTGGGAGTCAGTGAGCCCAGGGTAGGAGGGTGGGGCTCAGCGAGGCCAGGGTAGGATGTTGGGGTCAGGGTGACCAGGGTAGGAGGGTGGGGGCCAGCGAGCCCAGGGTAGGAGGGTGGGGGTCAGTGAGCCCAGGGTAGGAGGGTGGGGCTCAGCGAGCCCAGGGTAGGAGGTTGGGGTCAGGGTGACCAGGGTAGGAGGGTGGGGGCCCATGAGCTGAGGGTAGGAGGGTGTGTGTCAGCGTGCCCAGAGTAGGATGGTGGGGGTTCAGCGAGCCCAGCGTAGGAGAGTGAGGGTCAGCGAGCCCAGGGTAGGCGGGTGGGGGTCAGGGTGACCAGGGTAGGAGGGTGGGGGTCAGGGTGACCAGGGTAGGAGGGTGGGAGTCCGGGTGACCAGGGCAGGAGGGTGTGGGTCAGGGTGACCAGGGTAGGAGGGTGGGGGCCAGTGAGCCCAGGATAGGAGGGTGAGGGGGTCAGCGTGCCCAGTGTAGGAAGGTGGGTGTCAGTGTCCCCAGGGTAGGAGGGTGGGTGTCAGCGAGCCCAGGGTAGGAGCGTGGGGTCAGGGTGCCCAGGGTAGGAGGGTGGGTGTCAACGAGCCCAGGGTAGGAGGGTGGGGGTCAGCGTGCCCAGTGTAGGAAGGTGCGGGTCAGTGTCCCCAGGATTGGAGGGTGGGGGTCAGGGTGCCCAGGGTAGGAGGGTGGGGTTCAGGGTGACCAGGGTAGGGGGGTGGGGGTCAGCAAGCCCAGGGCAGGAGGGTGGGATTCAGGGTGACCAGGGTAGGAGGGTGGGGTTCAGCGAGCCCAGGGTATGAGGGTGGAGGTCAGCGAGCCCAGTGTAGGAGGGTGGGGGTCAGTGAGCCCAGGGTAGGAGGGTGGGGTTCAGCGAGCCCAGGGTAGGAGGGTGGGGGTCAGCGAGCCCAGGGTAGGAGGGTTTAGGGGCTCAGTGAGCCTAGGGTAGGAGGGTGGGGGTCAGTGAGCCCAGGGTAGGAGGGTGGGGGTCAGTGTGCCCAGGGTAGGAGGGTTTAGGGGCTCAGTGAGCCTAGGGTAGGAGGGTGGGGGTCAGGGTGACCAAGGTAGGAGGGTGGGGTTCAGCGTGCCCAGGGTAGGAGGGTGGGGGTCAGTGAGCCCAGGGTAGGAGGGTGGGGTTCAGCGTGCCCAGGGAAGGAGGGTTTAGGGGCTCAGTGAGCCTAGGGTAGGAGTGTGGGATCAGGGTGACCAGGGTAGGAGAGTGGGGGTCAGTGAGCCTAGGGTAGGAGGGTGGGTGTCAGTGAGCCCAGGGTAGGAGGGTAGGGGTCAGGGTGACCAGGGTAGGTGTGTGGGGGCCCATGAGCCCAGGGTAGGAGGGTGGGGGTCAGGGTGACCAGGGTAGGTGTGTGGGGGTCAGCGAGCCCAGCGTAGGAGAGTGGGGGTCAGCGAGCCCAGGGTAGGAGGGTGGGGGTCAGTGTCCCCAGGGTAGGAGGGTGGGCGCCCATGAGCCCAGGGTAGGAGGGTGGGGGTCAGCGCGCCCCGTTTAGGAGGGTGGGGGTCAGTGTCCCCAGGGTAGGAGGGTGGGGGTCAGCGAGCCCAGTGTAGGAGGGTGGGGGTCAGTGTCCCCAGGGTAGGAGGGTGGGGGTCAGCGAGCCCAGTGTAGGAGGGTGGGGGTCAGTGTCCCCAGGGTAGGAGGGTGGGGGTCAGCGAGCCCAGGGTAGGAGGGTGGGGGTCAGGGTGACCAGGGTAGGAAGGTTGGCTCAGCGAGCCCAGGGTAGCAGGGTGGGTGTCAGTGTCCCCAGCGTAGGAAGGTGGGGGTCAACGTGACCAGGTTAAGGGGGGTGGGGGTCAGCGTGACCTGGGTAGGAGGGTAGGTGTCAGTGTGACCAGGGTAGGAGGGTGGTGGTCAGCGTGACCAGGTTAAGGGGGGTGGGGGTCAGTAAGCCCAGGGTAGGAGGGTGTGGGGGGTCAGCGAGCCCAGGGTAGGAGGGTGGGGCGGCGCCAGTGTGCCCAGGGTAGGAGTGTGGGCTTCAGTGAGCCCAGGGTAGGAGGGTGGGGGGGTCAGCATGACCAGGGTAGGAGGGTGGGGGTCAGTGAGCACAGGGTAGGAGGGTGGGGGTCAGTGAGCCCAGGGTAGGAGGGTGGGGCTCAGTGTCCCCCGGGTAGGAGGGTGCGTGTCAGTGAGCCCAGGGGAGGAGGGTAGGGGTCAGTGAGCCCAGGGTAGGAGGGTGGGTGTCAGCGAGAATCGTGTAGGAGGGTGGGGGTCAGCGAGCCCAGGGTAGGGGGGTGGGTGTCAGCGAGAATCGTGTAGGAAGGTGGGGGCCAGCGTACCCAGGGTAGGAGGGTGCGGGTCAGCGAGCCCAGGGTAGGAGGGTGTGCGTCAGCGTGCCCAGTGTAGGAGGGTGGGGGTCAGCGAGCCCCGTTTAGGAGGGTGGGGGCCAGCGTACCCAGTGTAAGATTGGGGATAGTGACATGATCTGGGTTAGAATTGGATAATTGAATCCTGTTGATGTGGATTTTCTGAGGAGTGGACGCTGGAAGCCAGGAGTGAGCTGGAGAGGGTAACGCAGGATTGAATGAGGATGGAAGCAGCCTCACGGCCGGGACATTGATGGTTTAGAGATGGCCTTGACAGACCTTGTATACAGGCGGTAGTAAGACACAATACACAACAACAACATTGCAAATTACAGCTTAACAGTCTCACAACAAACACGGGGAAAAAAGGATGGGAACAAACTGAGGGAGTCCTGCAGCCAAATTACCCGCAACATCTCGACACGGGCACCTCCCTTCAATCTCCAAGTCTCTTTACACACACTGGTCAATAAGAGACGATAAAGGGAGTTTCACTCTGTATATAACCCCTATGCTGCACAATACCTGTCCTGGGAGTGTTTGATGGGGACGGTGTAGAGGGAGCTTTACTCTGTATCTAACCCCGTGCTGTACCTGTCCTGGGAAATTTTGATGGGGGCAGTGTCGAGGGAGCTTTACTCTGTATCCAACCCTGTGCTGTACCTGTCCTGGGAGTGTTTGATGGGGACAGTGTAGAGGGAGTTTACTCTGTATCTAACGCCGTGCTGTAGCTGTCCTGGGAGTGTTTGATGGGGGCTGTGTAGAGGGAGCTTTACTCTGTATCTAACCCCGTGCTGTACCTGTCCTGGGAGTGTTTGATGGGGACAGTGTAGAGGGAGATTTACTCTGTATCTAACCCCGAGCTATAAACGTCCTGGGAGTGTTTGATGGGGACAGTGTAGAGGGAGCTTTACTCTGTATCTAACCCCGTGCTGTACCTGTCCTGGGAGTGTTTGATGGGGACAGTGTAGAGGAAGATTTACTCTGTATCTAACCCCGTGCTGTAGCTGTCCTGGGAGTGTTTGATGGGGACAGTGTAGAGGGAGATTTACTCTGTATCTAACCCCGTGTTGTACCTGTCCTGGGAGTGTTTGATGGGGACAGTGTAGAGGGAGCTTTACTCTGTATCTAACCCCATGTTGTCCCTGTCCTGGGAGTGTTTGATGGGGACAATGTAGAGGGAGCTTTACTCTGTATCTAACCCTGTGCTGTACCTGTCCTGGGAGTGTTTGATGGGGACAGTGTAGAGGGAGCTTTACTCTGTATCTAGCCCCGTGCTGTACCTGTCCTGGGAGTGTTTGATGGGGACAGTGTAGATGGAGATTTACTCTGTATTGAACTCCATGCTGTACCTGTCCTGGGAGTGTTTGACGGGGACAGTGTAGGGGGAGCTTTACTCTCTATCTAACCCCATGCCGAACCTGTCCTGGGAGTTTTGATGGCGACAGTGTAGAGGGAGCTTTACTCTGTATCTAACCCCGTGCTGTACCTGTCCTGGGAGTGTTTGATAGGGACAGTGTAGAGGGAACTTTACTCTGTATCTAACCCCATGCTGTACCTGTACTGGGTTTGTTTGATGGGGACAGTGTAGAGGGAGCTTTACTCTGTATCTAACCCCGCTGTGTACCTGTCCTGGGAGCGTTAGAGTTCCAGGAAACTGCGTGGAACTGAAACAGGCCATTTGGACTATCTGTTTGGCGCTGGTATTAATGCTCCACATGAACATCCTCGTCCCCACACCTTCCACTTCTCCCCCCATCACGCCTCCTATTCGTCTCTGCTTAGTGCCTTTGCCCAGCTTCCCCTCGAACACATCGACGTGATTCACCTCAGCCACTCCCTGTGGTAGTGAGTTCCACCTTCTCACCGCTCCCTAGGCAAAGGCTTTTGCTTCTCAAACTCCACTGATGGGTTCAGTTGTGACTATTTCTCTATCTGATCACCCCTTGGTCTCCCCTTTCTAAATATGGCGGCTCTCGCCCTATCCGGCCTTTCCTGGTGGGTGTAACTGGACATGCGACCTCTAACCTGGAAGTATACCATCCAGTAGGGGATCAACGTCAGGAAGACTGGAATGACCCTCTTGAGGACCTTCAGGTTTTCTCGAGTGGAGTCCGAGGGGTGTCTGCCATTGCTGAACAAGGTCTCCTCCGAGAGATCGCTGTAAGGGGATCTGTTCGCAAGATACAGAAATTAGAAAAATGGATCGGCCATTTCCAAAGTCAGGTCAAGACAATTTTTTTTTAATGAGCCAAGGGTTATAGAGACAAGATGGTGTTGAATTTGAGATGAGCTGAGACCTGATTGAACAGACTTGAGTCGCTGATTGACCTGCTCCTGTTCCTGTGTAACAGACTCGCGGGGGTGGGGGTGTGCTGAATGGGGCCTCCTCCTGTTCCTGTGTAACAGGCTCGAGGAGGGGCTGAATGGGGCCTCCTCCTGTTCCTGTGTAACAGGCTCGAGGAGGGGGCTGAATGGGGCCTCCTCCTGTTCCTGTGTAACAGGCTCGAGGGGGCTGAATGGGGCTTCCTCCTGTTCCTGTGTAACGGGCTCGAGGAGGGGGCTGAATGGGGTCTCCTCCTGTTCCTGTGTAACAGACTTGAGGGGCTGAATGGGGCCTCCTCCTGTTCCTGTGTAACAGGCTCGAGGGACTGAATGGGGCCTCCTCCTGTTCCTGTGTAACAGGCTCGAGGAGGGGCTGAATGGCCTCCTACTGTTCCTGTGTAACAGGCTCGAGGAGGGGGCTGAATGGGGACTCCTCCTGTTCCTGTCTAACAGACTCAGGGGGACTGAATGGCCTCCACCTGTTCCTGTGTAACAGGCTCGAGGGGCTGAATGGCCTCCTCCAGTTCCTGTGTAACAGGCTCGAGGGGCTGAATGGCCTCCTCCAGTTCCTGTGTAACAGGCTTGAGGGGCTGAATGGCCTCCTCCTATTCCTGTGTAACAGGCTCGAGGAGGGAGCTGAATGGTCTCCTCCTGTTCCTGTGTAACAGACTCGAGGGGCTGACTGGGCATCATCCTGTTCCTGCATAATTGGCTCGAGGAGGGGCTGAATGGCCTCCTGCTGTTCCTGTGTAATGGGCTCGAGGAGGGGGCTGACTGGGCCTCCTCCTGTTCCTGTGTGACAGGCTCGAGGAGGGGGCTGAATGGGGCCTCCTCCTGTTCCTGTGTAACAGGCTCGAGGAGGGGCTGACTGGGCCTCCTCCTGTTCCTGTGTAACAGGCTCGAGGAGGTGACTGGGCATCCTCCTGTTCCTGTGTGACAGGCTCGAGGAGGGGGCTGAATGGGCCTCCTCCTGTTCCTGTGTAACAGGCTCGAGGAGGGGGCTGAATGGGGCCTCCTCCTGTTCCTGTGTAACAGGCTCGAGGAGGGGGCTGAATGGGCCTCCTCCTGTTCCTGTGTAACAGGCTCGAGGGGCTGACTGGGCATCATCCTGTTCCTGCATAATTGGCTCGAGGAGGGGCTGAATAGCCTCCTCTTGTTCTCATATCATACCAGTTGGGCTTTAAACATATAATTCCTCCTGTGACCAGTTTTCCTACCACTGCCAGTCTCTTAAACAGCAATTCTGCGGAAAATAGATTCATAATTTACAACAGGTGGAGTTTCTATTCATAGCCCCTAGAGTTTTAAGCCATGGGCCAGGATCAGTCTCCCAATCGACATCCCACTGCTGAGTATCAACAACCTACTTAACCTGCCAGAATACTGGGAAAGACCTGCCATCATCAAGAATGCATTTGATTTGAGTTTGAAACTGTTTGGCTGTCACACTGATCTTGAAAAAGCATGTGTCAGAACGATGGAGAGATAGAGAAACAGAGGGAGACAAGGAGACAGAGAGAATGATAGAAACAGAGAGAGAGAGAGAGAGAGAGAAAAGGAGAGTGACGGAGGCCGGAATTTGACAGCAACCCCCATCATCCTAACACACCTGGAAAGTGGACTGGGAGAGGGGAGCTTAAAATTGAGTGGAGTACAGAGGGTCAAAGGAGCTGGAAGAGGTTACAGAGATAGGGAGGGTTGTAGGTGCTGGAGGAGGTTACAGAGATAGGGAGGGTTGTAGGGGCTGGAGGAGGTTACAGAGATAGGGAGGGTTGTAGGGGGCTGGAGGAGGTTACAGAGATAGGGAGGGTTGTCGGGGCTGGAGGAGGCTACAGAGATAGGGAGGTTTGTATGGGCTGGAGGAGGTTATTGAGATAGGGAGGGTTGTAGGGGCTGGAGGAGGTTACAGAGATAGGGAGGGTTGTAGGGGCTGGAGGAGGTTACAGAGATAGGGAGGATTGTAGGGGCTGGATGAGTTTACAGAGATATGGAGAGTTGTAGTGGCTGGAGGAGGTTACAGAGATAGGGAGGGTTGTAGGGGCTGGAGGAGTTTACAGAGATAAGGAGGGTTGTAGGGGCTGGAGGAGGTTACAGAGATAGGAGGGTTGTAGGGGCTGGAGGAGGTTACAGAGATAGGGAGGGTTGTAGGGGCTGGAGGAGGTTACAGAGATAGGGAGGGTTGTAGGGGCTGGATGAGCTTACAGAGATATGGAGAGTTGTAGTGGCTGGAGGAGGTTACAGAGATAGGGAGGGTTGTAGGGGCTGGAGGAGGTTACAGAGATAGGGAGGGTTGTAGGGGCTGGAGGAGGTTACAGAGATAAGGAGGGTTGTAGGGGCTGGAGGAGATTATTGAGATAGGGAGGTTTGTAGGGTTTGGAGGAGGTTACAGAGATAGGGAGGGTTGTAGGGGCTGGAGGAGGTTACAGAGATAGGGAGGGTTGTAGGGGCTGGAGGGACGTTGCAGAGATAGGGAGGGTTGTAGGGGCTGGAGGAGGTTATTGAGATAAGGAGGGTTGTAGGAGCTGTAGGACGTTACAGAGATAGGGAGGGTTGTAGGGGCTGGAGGAGGTTATTGAGATAGGGAGGGTTGTAGGGGCTGGAGGAGGTTACAGAGATAGCGGGTGTTGTAGGGTCTGGAACGGGTTACAGAGATAGGGAGGCTTGTCGGGGCTGGAGAAGGTTACAGAGATAGGGAGGATTGTAGGGACTGGAGGACGTTACAGAGATAGGGAGAGTTGTAGGGGCTGGAGGAGGTTATTGAGATAGGGAGGGTTGTAGGGGCTGGAGGAGGTTACAGAGATTGGGAGGGTTGTAGGGGCTGGAGGAGGTTATTGAGATAGGGAGGGTTGTAGGGGCTGGAGGACGTTACAGAGATAGGGAGGGTTGTAGGGGCTGGAGGAGTTTATTGAGATAGGGAGGGTTGTAGGGGCTGGAGGAGGTTACAGAGATAGGGAGGATTGTAGGGGTTGGAGGATGTTGCAGAGATAGGGAGGGTTGTAGTGGCTGGAGGAGGTTATTGAGATAGGGAGGGTTGTAGGGGCTGGAGGAGGTTATTGAGATAGGGAGGGTTATTGGGGCTGGAGGAGGTTACAGAGATAGGGGGTGTTGTAGGGTCTGGAACGGGTTACAGAGATAGGGAGGCTTGTCGGGGCTGGAGGAGGTTACAGAGATAGAGAGGGTTGTAGGTGCTGGAGGAGGTTATTGAGATAGGGAGGGTTGTAGGGGCTGGAGGAGGTTACAGAGATAGGGAGGGTTGTATGGGCTGGAGGAGCTTATTGAGATAGGGAGGGTTGTAGGGGCTGGAGGAGTTTTCAGAGATAGGGAGGGTTGTAGGGGCTGGAGGAGGTTACAGAGATAGGGAGGGTTGTCGGGGTTGGAGGAGGTTCCAGAGATAGGGAGGGTTGTAGGGGCTGGAGGAGGTATCAGAGATAGGGAGGGTTGTAGGTGCTGGAGGAGGTTACAGAGATAGGGAGGGTTGTAGGTGCTGGAGGAGTTTACAGAGATAGGGAGGGTTGTAGGGGCTGGAGGAGGTTACAGAGATAGGGAGGGTTGTAGGGGCTGGAGGAGGTTACAGAGATAGGGAGGGTTGTAGGGGCTGGAGGAGGTTACCGAGATAGGGAGTGTTGTAGGGGCTGGAGGAAGTTACAGAGATAGGGAGGGTTGTAGGGGCTGGAGGAGGTTACAGAGATAGAGAGGGTTGTAGGGGCTGGAGGAGATTATTGAGATAGGGAGGTTTGTAGGGTTTGGAGGAGGTTACAGAGATAGGGAGGGTTGTAGGGGCTGGAGGAGGTTACAGAGATAGGGAGGGTTGTAGGGGCTGGAGGAGGTTACAGAGATAGGGAGGGTTGTAGGGGCTGGAGGAGGTTACAGAGATAGGGAAGGTTGTAGGGGCTGGAGGAGGTTACAGAGATAGCGAGGGTTGTAGGTGCTGGAGGAGGTTACAGTGATAGGGAGGGTTTTAGGGGCTGGAGGAGGTTACAGAGATAGGGAGGGTTGTAGGGGCTGGAGGAGGTTACAAAGGTAGGGAGGGTTGTAGGGGCTTGAAGAGGTTACAGAGATAGGGAGGGTTGTAGGGGCTGGAGGAGATTATATAGATAGGGAGGGTTGTAGGGGCTGGAGGAGGTTACAGAGGTAGGGAGGGTTGTAGGGGCTGGAGGAGGTTGCAGACATAGGGAGGGTTGTAGGGGCTGGAGGAGGTTACAGACATAGGGAGGGTTGTAGGGGGCTGGAGGAGGTTATAGAGATAGGGAGGGTTGTAGGGGCTGGAGGTGGTTGCAGACATAGGGAGGGTTGTAGGGGCTGGAGGAGGTTACAGAGATAGGGAGGGTTCTATAGGCTGGAGGAGGTTACAGAGATAGGGAGGGTTGTAGGGGCTGGAGGGGGTTACAGAGATAGGGAGGGTTGTAGGGGCTGGAGGGCATTACAGAGATAGGGAGAGTTGTAGGGGCTGGAGGGCATTACAGAGATAGGGAGGGTTGTCGGGGCTGGAGGAGGTTACAGAGATAGGGAGGGTTGTAGGGGCTGGAGGAGGTTACAGAGATAGGGAGGGTTGTAGGGGCTGGAGGAGGTTACAGAGATAGGGAGGGTTGTAGGGGCTGGAGGAGGTTACAGAGATAGGGAGGGTTGTAGGGGCTGGAGGGGGTTACAGACATCGGGAGGGTTGTAGGGGCTGGAGGGGGTTACAGAGATAGGGAGGGTTGTAGGGGCTGGAGGGGGTTACAGACATAGGGAGGAGTGAAGCCACAGATGGATTTGTAGATGGAGTTGGACCGTTTAAACTTCCAGTTGCTGCAAAGGCTGGGGTTCCATCTGGGCGAACGAGCAATTCCTCTTTTCCCCCTCTTGTCCTATGGACCCTTCTCTGCCCAGCTGATCAGGAACATGCCTTAGGGATCTACGGAGAGCAATGTCGGAGTACTGCTCCCACGTAATGAGCGAGGCGAACGCCAATTGGACTCTGAGAAAATTGTGGCCACATCCATATGGAATGATCCAGGATTGCAAAGGCTGATTGACCAGGACAGGCTTCACAGACGAGGATTATGTTCTCTGCAAAACGGAAGATTAAGGGGCTATCTAATCGAGTTGTTGGAGGAGTTGATGGGGATCTAGGTTATGGGAGGGGGTGGGATGGGGGTCCAGGACGAGGGAGCAGAACCTTAAAATGAGCGCCAGGCCGTTTAGGGGTGATGTCAGGAATCACACCTTCACACAGAGCGGAGTGGAATCCTCCAGCTCTCTCTCTCTAACCCCCAGAAGCTGTTGAGCCTGGGTGACAATTGAAATCCCAAAACGGAGAGTGATAAGGTGTTTTGGGGGGTAAGGGGACTGCGGAACATGGGGCAAAATTGAGCAAATGGAATTCGAGTAGATGTCAGACATTGGCAGGATGAATGCAGATCAGGCCCGAGGGGCTGAATGGCCTCCTCTTGTTCCTGTGTAACTAGCTCAAGGGGGCTGAATGGCGTCCTCCTCTTCCTGGTAACTGGCTCGAGGAGGCTGAATGGCCTCCTCCTGTTCCTGTGTAACTAGCTCAAGGGGGCTGAATGGCCTCCACCTGTTCCTGTGTAACTCGCTCAAGCGGGCTGAACGGGCTCCTCCTCTTCCTGCATGATAGGGTCGAGGAGGGGCTGAATGGGCTCCTCCTGTATTTATGTAACAAGCTTGAAGGGGCTGAATGGGGTCTCCTCCTGTTCCTGTGTAACAGACTCAAGGGAGCTGAACAGTCTCCTTCTGTTCCTGTGTAACAGGCTTGAGGAGGGGCTGAATGGCCTCGCTTTGTTCCTGTGTCAAGAGGTTCACAGTATTGAATAGGCCTCCTCCTGTTCCTGTGTAACCATCTCAAGGGAGCTGAATGGGGCCTCCTCCTGTTCCTGTGTAACAGGCTCGAGAGGGCTGAATGGGCCTCCTCCTGTTCCTGTGTAACAGGCTCGAGAGGGCTGAATGCGCCTCCTCCTGTTCCTGTGTAACAGGCTCGAGAGGGCTGAATGGGCCTCCTCCTGTTCCTGTGTAACAGGCTCGAGGGAGCTGAATGGGGCCTCCTCCTGTTCCTGTGTAACAGGCTTGAGGGGGCTGAATTGCCTCTTCCTGTTCCTGTGTTAGGAGGTTCATGGTGTTGAATAGGCCTCTTCCTGTTCCTGTGTAACAGGCTCAAGGGAGCTGAATGGGGCCTCCTCCTGTTCCTGTGTAACAGGCTCAAGGGAGCTGAATGGGGCCTCCTCCTGTTCCTGTGTAACAGGCTTGAGGGGGCTGAATTGTCTCTTCCTGTTCCTGTGTTAGGAGGTTCATGGTGTCGAATAGGCCTCTTCCTGTTCCTGTGTAACAGGCTCAAGGGAGCTGAACGGGGCCTCCTCCTGTTCCTGTGTAACAGGCTCGAGGAGGGGGCTGAATGGGGCCTCTTCCTGTTCCTGTGTAACAGGCTCAAGGGAGCTGAATGGGGCCTCCTCCTGTTCCTGTGTAACAGGCTCAAGGGAGCTGAATGGGGCCTCCTCCTGTTCCTGTGTAACAGGCTCGAGGAGGGAGCTGAATGGGGCCTCCTCCTGTTCCTGTGTAACAGGCTCAAGGGAGCTGAATGGCCTCCGCCTGTTCCTGTGTAACAGGCTCAAGGGAGCTGAATGGGGCCTCCTCCTGTTCCTGTGTAACAGGCTCAAGGGAGCTGAATGGGGCCTCCTCCTGTTCCTGTGTAACAGGCTCGAGGAGGGGGCTGAATGGGGCCTCCTCCTGTTCCTGTGTAACAGGCTCAAGGGAGCTGAATGGGGCCTCCTCCTGTTCCTGTGTAACAGGCTCGAGGGAATAAATACTTTGCTTCAGTCTTCACGACAGAAGACACTAAGAGCATTCCAATACTAAATAATCAAGGGGTTAAAGAGGGGGGAGGAAATAAATACTATTAATATCATTAGAAAAAAGTACCAGGGAAACTAATGGGGCTAAAGGCTGATAAGTCCCCTGGACCTCATGGGTTGCATCCCAGGATATTAAAGGAAGTAGCTACAGAGACAGTGGATGCACTAGTAGTAATCTTCCCAGAATCCTTAGTCCCAGAGGACTGGAGAACGGCCAATGTAACACCCTTATTCAAAAAGGGAGGGAGACAAAAAACAGGAAACGATTGGCCAGTTAGCTTAACATCTGTCATTGGGAAAATGTTGGAGTCTATTATAAAGGATGTAATAGAAGAGCGTTTAGAATTACATAATCTAATCAACCAGAGTCAGCATGGCTTCATGAAGGGGAAATCATGCCAAATAAATTTATTAGCATTCTTTGAGGTTATAACAAGCAGGATAGATAATGGGGAACCAGTAGATGTGATATATTTGGATTTCCAAAAGGCGTTCACTAAGGTACAGCACATAAGGCTACTTAATAAGGTAAGAGCCCATGGTGTTGGGGGTAGTACATTGGCATGGTTAGAGGATTGGCTAACTAATAGAAGACAGAGAGTTGGGATAAGGGGGGCATTTTCTGGATGGCAACCTGTAACTAGTGGAGTGCCACAGGGACCAGTGCTGGGGCCACAACTATTTCCAACATATATATTCATGACTTGGATGAGGGAAGTGAATCTCACCAAGTTTGCAGAGGACACAAAAATAGGTGGGAAGGCAAGTGGTGAGGGTGACACAAAGTGTCTACAGAGGGACATAGACAGGTTACACCCTGCTAACTTGGCAGATGGAATATAATATGGGAAAATGGGAGGTTATGCACTTTGTCAGGAAGAATAGAGGAGCTGAATATTATTTAAATGGAAAAAGACCGCAGAAAGCTGCAGCACAGAGGGACTTGGGGGTCCTCGTGCATGAACCACAAAAAGCTAACATACAAGTTCAGTAGGTAACAGGGAAGGTAAATGGAATGTCGGCCTTTATTTCAAAGGGAATGGAGTATAAAAATAGGGAAGTCTCGCTAAAACTATACAAGGTGCTAGTTAGACCACACCTGGAACACTGTGAACAGTTTTGATCCCTTTATCTAAGGAAAGATATACTGACATTGGAGGCAGCCCAGAGAAGGTTCACTGGGTTGTTCCCAGGTATGGAGGGATTTTCTTATGAGGAGAGGTTGAGTAGGTTGGGCCTGTACTCATTGGAGTTTAGAAGAATGAGAGGTGGTTTTATTGAAACATGTAAGATTCTTCAGGGGTTTGACAGGGTAGATGCTGAGATATTGTTTCCCCTTGTGGGAGAGTCTAGGACCAGAGGGCATAATCTCAGAGTGAGGGGTCACCCATTTAAAACAGAGATGAGGAGGAATTTCTTCTCTCAGAGGGTAGTGAATCTGTGGAATTCTTTACCACAGAGGGCTGTAGAGGCTGGGTCAGTAAGTATATTCAAGGCTGAGATGGACAGATTTTTAATCAGTAAGGGAATCGAGGGCTATGGGGAAAAGGCAGGAAAGTGGAACTGAGGATTATCAGATCAGCCATGATCTCATTGAATGGCGGAGCAGACTGGATGGACCGAATGGCCTACCTCTGCTCTTACGTCTCATGGCTTAATGGTCTGACTGAGCCTCCTCCTGTTCCTGTGCAACAGGCTCAAGGGGGCCGAATGGACCTCCCTACTAAGGGGCAACGGTCTTTCCTGTCTATTATATTTAGGCCTCTGCATAACCTTGTACATTCTTTAAGGAGAGCAATCCCAGCTCCTACAATCTCTCCGCAGGTTCCTCATCCCCGGAACCATTCTGGGAAATCTCGAACACCCTCTCGAAGGCCTGGACTTCCTTCCCAAAGAGTGCTACCCTGAAGTGGACATAACACTCCATCTGGGGGTGAAGGCGTATTGCACAAGAGCTCAGTAATAACTTGCTGGCTTTTGTACTCCAGTTCTCTATTAATATGGCCAATTAGCACAAGGATATGCAGTTTTACATTGACCCGCAGTTCCTCCGGTTCCAGCACCTCCTTTAAAGTTGTGCCATTTAGTTCATACTGCCCCTTCTCAATCACCAGAATCAGATGTACCATTTCCCACCGCAGGGCAAGGTTGGTAATAAGGGTTAACGTAGGATTTGACTCAAAATGGGCGACATTAAAATGGAGTGGTGCAGCCTCTGAAGAGATCCAAAAGCCCCGTGAATCCAAAGGTTCCCTGGGCTGTGTCCCCGCTCAACAACAATGAGCCATTGCTCCATAACTCCAACCATGAGGCTGTTGTGCCAATGTCCTTGTCGACCGCAGGCCAGTGAGAAACAATCTAGCCTCAGATTCAGAAAGGCCAGTCTCACCAACCCCAAAGACACCAGCTGCATAATCTTGGGCGCAACCCCTTCCCCAATCACTGTTCTGAGGAGGCACTGCACTGTTAGGGGGTCAGTGCTGAGGGAGTGCTGCACTGTTGGAGGGTCAGTACTGAGGGAGTGCTGCACTGTTGGGGGGTCAGTACTGAGGGAGTGCTGCACTGTCAGAGGGTCAGTACTGAGGGAGTGCTGCACTGTTGGAGAGTCAGTACAGAGGGAGTGCTGCACTGTTGGAGGGTCAGTACTGAGGGAGTGCTGCACTGTTGGAGGGTCAGTACTGAGGGAGTGCTGCACTGTCAGAGAGTCAGTACTGAGAGAGTGCTTCACTGTCGGAGGGTCAGTCCTGAGAGAGTGCTGCACTGTCGGAGGGTCAGTGCTGGGGGAGCACTGCACTGTTGGAGGGTCAGTACTGAGAGAGTGCTGCACTGTTGGAGGGTGAGTACTGAGGGAGCGCTGCAATGTCAGAGGGTCAGTACTGAGGGAGTGCTGCACTGTCGGAGGGTCAGTACTGAGGGAGTGCTGCACTGTCGGAGGGTGAGTACTGAGGGAGTGCTGCACTGTTGGAGGGTCAGTAATGAGGGAGTGCTGCACTGTCAGAGGGTCAGTACTGAGGGAGTGCTGCACTGTCGGAGGGTCAGTGCTGAGGGAGCGCTGCACTGTTGGAGGGTGAGTACTGAGGGAGCACTGCAATGTCAGAGGGTCAGTACTGAGGGAGTGCTGCACTGTCGGAGTGTCAGTACTGAGGGAGTGCTGCACTGTCGGAGGGTCAGTACTGAGGGAGTGCTGCACTGTCGGAGGGTCAGTACTGAGGGAGAGATCCACTGTTGGATGGCCAGTACTAAGTGAGTGCTGCAATGTCAGATGGTCAATGCTAAGGGAGCACTGCACTATCAGAAAGTCAGTACTGAGGGAGTGCTGCACTGTTGGATGGTCAGTACTGAGGGAGTGCTGCACTGTCAGAAAGTCAGGACTGAGGGAGTGCTGCACTGTTGGACTGCCAGTATTGAGGGAGTGCTGCACTGTCGGAGGGTCAGTACTGAGGGAGCGCTGCACTGTGGTAGGGTCAGTACTGAGGGAGTGCTGCACTGTCAGAGGGTCAGTACTGACGGAATGCTGCACAGTCGGAGGGTCAGTGCCGCTGGAGTCCTGCACTGTCAGAGGGTCAGTACTGAGGGAGTGCAGCACTGTCAGAGGGTCAGTGCTGCGGGAATGCTGCACTGTCGGAGGGTCAGTACTGAGGGAGTGCTGCACTGTCGCGGGGACTGCACTTAGGGAGCGCTGCACTGTTGGAGGGTCAGTACTGAGGGAGTGCTGCACTGTTAGAGGGTCAGTACTGAGGGAGTGCTGCACTGTCAGAGGTCAGTACAGAGGGAGTGCTGCACTGTCAGAGGGTCAGTACTGAGGGAGCGCTGCATTGTCAGAGGGTCAGTACTGAGGGAGTGCTGCACTGTCGGAGGGTCAGTACTGAGGGAGTGCTGCACTGTCAGAGGGTCAGTACTGAGGGAGTGCCGCACTGTCAGAGGGTCAGTACTGAGGGAGTGCTGCACAGTCAGAGGTTCTGTACTGAGGGAGTGCTGCACTGTCAGAGGGTCAGTACTGAGGGAGCGCTGCACTGTCAGAGGGTCAGTACTGAGGGAGTGCTGCACTGTCAGAGGTCAGTACAGAGGGAATGCTGCACTGTCAGAGGTCAGTACTGCAGAAATGCTGCACTGTCAGAGGGTCAGTACTGAGGGAGTGCTGCACTGTCAGAGGTCAGTACAGAGGGAGTGCTGCACTGTCAGAGGGTCAGTGCCGCGGGAGTGCTGCACTGTCAGAGGTCAGTACAGAGGGAGTGCTGCACTGTCAGAGGGTCAGTGCCGCGGGAGTGCTGCACTGTCAGAGGGTCAGTACTGAGGGAGTGCGGCACTGTCGGAGGGTCAGTACTGAGGGAGTGCTGCACTGTCAGAGGGTCAGTACTGAGGGAATGCTGCACTGTCAGAGGGTCAGTACTGAGGGAGTGCTGCACTGTCAGAGGGTCAGTACTGAGGGAGTGCTGCACTGTCAGAGGGTCAGTACTAAGGGACTGCTGCACTGTCAGAGGGTCAGTACTGAGGGAGTGCTGCACTGTCAGAGGGTCAGTACTGAGGGAGTGCTGCACTGTCAGAGGGTCAGTGCCGCGGGAGTGCTGCACTGTCAGAGGTCAGTACAGAGGGAGTGCTGCACTGTCAGAGGGTCAGTGCCGCGGGAGTGCTGCACACTCTGTGATGCCTTCTCTTCCCCCACACCCTACCCGTTCCATCTTTCTCGGTCAGCCCTCCCTAAACCAGTCGGCGATTCAACCGCCCAACATCGCCATCATCGACCCGCAGCTTCCGAGATCCCCGGTGCACGGCCAAATCACCAACACCCTCCCCACCCCCCCCCCACAACCCCCTCCGCCCCTCCTCACCTGGACGATGTAGCTGTCCATGGGCAGCAGGAGCGGAACAGCATGCGGGTCATGCCAGTGAAGGCACTGCCATCGGGCGGTTTGGTAACAAAGGCAGGGCCCGCCAGGAGGAAGATCAGGAGACTCAGCACCAGGCAGATGACGGGGATGATGTAGCCGATGAAGAAGTCGATGTTTTGCTGGATGTAGGACACGAGGAAGAGGGACAGGATGGCACCAATGTTTATCGACCAGTAGAACCAGTTGAAGAACTGCCTGATGGCTTCAGGTCCCCGGTCAGTCACCTGAAACAGACACAGACAAAAGCTCCCATTCACGTCCAGCCTTTCACACCTCAGGACATCTCCAACACTTCACAGCCAACGAGGACCTTTTACTCGTGTGCTCGCTGTTGCAATGTAAGAAATGCAGCAACCAATTTACACACAGCAAACTCCCTCGCATGGGAACGGGAGAGCGGGAGAGAATCTGTATTGATCATCTTGACTGAGGGATAAATATTGAAACCGAGACGGGTATCGTTCCAAGGCTCGTCTACAACATAGTGACCACAGGGAGCAGACAGGGCCTTAGCTGAGCGGCCCACCTGAACAGGTATCTCTGACAGTGCAGCACTCCCTCAGTACTGACCCTCTGACAGTGCAGAACTCCCTCAGTAAAGACCCTCTGACAGTGCAGCACTCCCTCAGTACTGACCCTCTGACAGTGCAGCACTCCCTCAGTACTGACCCTCTGACAGTGCTGCACTCCCTCAGTAAAGACCCTCCGACAGTGCAGCACTCCCTCAGTACTGACCCTCTAACAGTGAAGCACTCCCTCAGTACTGACCCTCTGACAGTGCAGCACTCCCTCATTACTGACCCTCTGACAGTGCAGCACTCCCTCAGTACTGACCCTCTGACAGTGCAGCACTCCCTCATTACTGACCCTCTGACAGTGCAGCACTCCCTCATTACTGACCCTCTGACAGTGCAGCACTCCCTCAGTACTGACCCTCTGACAATGCAGCACTCCCTCAGTACTGACTCTCTGATAGTGCAGCGCTCCCTCAGTACTGACCTCCTCTACAGTGCAGCACTCCCCCATTAATGACCCTCTGACAGTGTGGTACTCCCTCAGTACTGACCCTCTGACAGTGCAGCTCTCCCTCAGTACTGACCCTCTGGATGTGCAGCACTCCCTCAGTACTGTCCCTCTGACAGTGCAGCACACCCTCAGTACTGACCCTCCAACAGTGCAGCACTCCCTCAGTACTGTCCCTCTGACAGTGCAGCACTCCCTCAATACTGACCCTCTGACAGTATGGCACTCCCTCAGTACTGACTCTCCGAGAGTGCAGCACTCCCTCATTACTGACCCTCTGACAGTGCAGCACTCCCACAGTACTGACCCTCTGACAGTGCAGAACTCCCTCAGTACTGTCCCTCTGACAGTGCAGCACTCCCTCATTACTGTCCCTCTGACAGTGTGGCACTCCCTCAGTACTGACCATCTGACAGTGTGGCACTCCCTCAGTACTGTCCCTCTGACAGTGTGGCACACCCTTAGTACTGACCCTCTGACAGTGCAGCACTCCCCCAGTACTGACACTCCGACAGTGCGGCGCTCCCTCAGTGCTGACCCTCCAACAGTACTGCACTCCTTTAGTGCTGACCCTCTGACAGTGCAGCACTTCCTCAGTACAGAACCTCCGACAGTGCAGCACTCCCTCAGTGCTGACCCTCCAACTGTGCAGCACTCCCTCAGTACTGACTCCACTACAGTGCACCACTCCCTCAGTACTGACCCTCTGCCAGTGCAGTATTCCCTCAGTACTGACCCTCTAACAGTGCAGGACTCCCTCAGTACTGACCCTCTGAATGTGCAGCTCTCCCTCAGTACTGACCCTCCAACAGTGCAGCACTCCCTCAGTACTGACCCTCCAACAGTGCAGCACTCCCTCAGTACTGTCCCTCTGACAGTGTAGCACACCCTCATTACTGACCCTCTGACAGTGTAGCACACCCTCATTACTGACCCTCTGATAGTGCAGCACACCTTCAGTACTGACCCCCCCCTACAGTGCAGAACTCCCTCAATACTGACCCTCCAACAGTGCAGCACTCCCTCAGTACTGTCCCTCTGACAGTGCAGCACTCCCTCAGCACGACCCTCTGACAGTGCAGCTCTCCCTCAGTCCTCACCATCCGACAGTGCAGCACTCCCTCAGTGCTGACCCGCCGACTGTGCAGTACTCCCTCAATGCTGACCCTCCAACTGTGCTGCACTCCCTCAGTACTGACCCTCTCACACTGCAGCACTCCATCAGCACTGACCATCCAATAGTGCAGCACTCCCACAGTACTGACCCCCCTACAGTGCAGCATTCCGCTCAGTACTGACCCTCTGACAGTGCAGCACTCCCTCAGTCCTGAAACTCCGACAGTGTGGCACTCCCTCAGTACTGACCCTCTGACAGTGCAGCTCTCCCTCAGTACTGACCCTCTGAATGTGCAGCACTCCCTCAGTACTGTCCCTCTGACAGTGCAGCACTCCCTCAATACTGACCCTCTGACAGTATGGCACTTCCTCAGTACTGACTGTCCGACAGTGCAGCACTCCCTCATTACTGTCCCTCTGACAGTGTGGCACTCCCTCAGTACTGACCATCTGACAGTGCGGCACTCCCTCAGTACTGTCCCTCTGACAGTGTGGCACACCCTTAGTACTGACCCTCTGACATTGCAGCACTCCCCCAGTACTGACCCTCTGACAGTGCAGCACTCCCTCAGTACTGACCCTCCAACAGTACTGCACTCCTTTAGTGCTGACCCTCAGACTGTGCAGTGCTGCCTCAGTACTGACCCTCTGACACTGCAGCACTCCCTCAGTGCTAACCCTCCAACAGTGCAGCGCTCCCTCAGTGTTGACCCTCTGACAGAGTGTCACTTACTCACTACTGGCCCTCAAACAGTGAAACATTCCAACAGCACTGACCCTCTGACAGTGCAGCACTCCCTCAGTACTGACCCTCTGACAGTGCAGCTCTCCCTCAGCTCTCACCATCCGAGAGTGCAGCACTCCCTCAGTGCTGACCATCTGACACTGCAGCACTCCATCAGCACTGACCATCCAATAGTGCAGCACTCCCACAGTACCGACCCCCCTACAGTGCAGCATTCTGCTCAGTACTGACCCTCTGACAGTGCAGCATTCCGCTCAGTACTGACCATCTGACAGTGCAGCTCTCCCTCAATACTGACCTTCTGAATGTGCAGCACTCCCTCAGTACTGAACCTCTGACAGTACACTGCTCCCTCAGTACTGACCCTCTGAATGTGCAGCACTCCCTCAATACTGACCCTCTGACAGTATGGCACTCCCTCAGTACTGAACCTCCGACAGTGCAGCACTCCCTCATTACTGTCCCTCTGTTATTGTGGCACTCCCTCAGTACTGACCCTCCGACAGTGCAGCACTCCCCCAGTACTGACACTCCGACAGTGCGGCGCTCCCTCAGTGCTGACCCTCCAACAGTACTGCACTGCTTTAGTGCTGTCCCTCAGACTGTGCAGTGCTGCCTCAGTACTGACCCTCTGACAGTGCAGCACTCCCTCAGTGCTAACCCTCCAACAGTGCAGCGCTCCCTCAGTGTTGATCCTCTGACAGAGTGTCACTTACTCACTACTGGCCCTCAAACAGTGAAACATTCCAACAGCACTGACCCTCTGACAGTGCAGCACTCCCTCAGTACTGACCCTCTGACAGTGCAGCTCTCCTTCAATCCTCACCATCCGAGAGAGCAGCACTCCCTCAGTGCTGACCCTCCAACTGTGCAGCACTCCCTCAGTACTGACCCTCTGACACTGCAGCACTCCATCAGCACTGACCCCCCTACAGTGCAGCACTCTCTCAGTACTGACCCTCTGACAGTGCAGCTCTCCCTCAGTACTGACCCTCTGACAGTGCAGCACTCCCTCAGTACTGTCCCTATGACAGTGCAGCACTCCCTCAGTACTGACCCTCTGACAGTGCATCACTCCCTCAGCACTGACGCTCTGACAGTGCAGCACTCCCTCAGCACTGACCCTCTGACAGTACAGCACTCCCTCAGTACTGTACCTCTGACAGTGCAGCACTCCCTCAATACTGACCCTCTGACAGTATGGCACTCCCTCAGTACCGACCCTCTGACAGTGCAGCACTCCCTCAATACTGACCCTCCGACAGTGCAGCACTCCATCAGTACTGACGCTCCGACAGTGCAGCACTCCCTCAGTACTGACCCTCTGACAGTGCAGCACTCCCTCAGTACTGTCCCTCTGACAGTGCAGCACTCCCTCAATACTGTCTCTCTGACAGTGTGGCACACCCTTAGTACTGACCCTCCGACAGTGCAGCACTCCCCCAGTACTGACCCTCTGACAGTGCGGCGCTCCCTCAGTGCTGACCCTCCGACAGTGCAGCACTCCCCCAGTACTGACCCTCTGACAGTGCAGCACTCCCTCTGTACTGAACCACTGACAGTGCAGCACTCCCTCAGTACTGTCATCTGACAGTGCAGCACTCCCTCAGTACTGACCCTCCCACAATGCAGCACTCCCTCAGTACTGACCCTCCGACAGTGCAGCACTCCCTCAGTACTGACCCTCTGATAGTGCAGCACTCCCTCAGTACTGATGCTCTGACAGTGCAGCACTCCCTCAATACTGACCCTCTGACAGTATGGCACTCCCCCAGTACTGACCCTCTGACAGTGCGGCGCTCCCTCAGTGCTGACCCTCCGACAGTGCAGCACTTCCTCAGTACTGACCCTCTGACAGTGCAGCACTCCCTCAGTACTGACCCTCTGATAGTGCAGCACTCCCTCAATACTGACCCTCTGACAGTATGGCACTCCCCCAGTACTGACCCTCTGACAGTGCGGCGCTCCCTCAGTGCTGACCCTCCGACAGTGCAGCACTCCCCCAGTACTGACCCTCTGACAGTGCAGCACTCCCTCTGTACTGAACCACTGACAGTGCAGCACTCCCTCAGTACTGTCATCTGACAGTGCAGCACTCCCTCAGTACTGACCCTCCCACAATGCAGCACTCCCTCAGTACTGACCCTCCGACAGTGCAGCACTCCCTCAGTACTGACCCTCTGACAGTGCAGCACTTCCTCAGTACTGACCCTCTGACAGTGCAGCACTCCCTCAATACTGACCCTCTGATAGTGCAGCACTCCCTCAGTACTGATGCTCTGACAGTGCAGCACTCCCTCAATACTGACCCTCTGACAGTATGGCACTCCCTCAGTACTGACCCTCTGACAGTGCAGCACTCCCTCAATACTGACCCTCCGACAGTGCAGCACTCCCTCAGTACTAACGCTCCGACAGTGCAGCACTCCCTCAGTACTGACCCTCTGACAGTGCAGCACTCCCTCAGTACTGTCCCTCTGACAGTGCAGCACTCCCTCAATACTGTCTCTCTGACAGTGTGGCACACCCTTAGTACTGACCCTCCGACAGTGCAGCACTCCCCCAGTACTGACCCTCTGACAGTGCAGCACTCCCTCTGTACTGAACCACCGACAGTGCAGCACTCCCTCAGTACTGTCATCTGACAGTGCAGCACTCCCTCAGTACTGACCCTCCCACAATGCAGCACTCCCTCAGTACTGACCCTCCGACAGTGCAGCACTCCCTCAGTACTGACCCTCTGACAGTGCAGCACTTCCTCAGTACTGACCCTCTGACAGTGCAGCACTCCCTCAGTACTGACCCTCTGATAGTGCAGCACTCCCTCAGTACTGACCCTCTGACAGTGCAGCACTCCCTCAGTACTGACCCTCTGATAGTGCAGCACTCCCTCAGTACTGACCCTCTGACAGTGCAGCACTCCCTCAGTACTGACCCTCTGACAGTGCAGCACTCCCTCAGTACTGACCCTCTGATAGTGCAGTGCCCTCTCCCCTGTCTCTCCCATTGCCTTTCTCATTCCCTGACTGTTGAAGTCTGCTGACGAATGTGGTGGTGTTGGGGAGGAGCTGTGGGATTGTGGTGACACCACTGGGCTAGTCATCCAGAGGAGGCCCAGGATGACACTCTGGGCCGTGCATCCAAATCCCACATCGCAGCGAGCTGGGTTTAAGTATCATCCATCGGGACTGCTGACTAGTCTTCCTCATGTTGGCCGTGAGGTCATCATCGATTGTCTGAAAATCCCATCGGCTTCACTAATGCCCCTCAGGGAAAGAAAGCTTCTGAGTTAACCCAGGGCAGGCTACATGTGACTCCCCGCCCACAGCAATGCGGCTGACCCTTCACAGCCCTCTGAAACGTCCAAGCGAGCCATTCCATCGTAGCAAAGTGCCCCCCTCTATCAAAACATCGATAAGGAATGGTAGCAAGCAGAATACCCACCAACGACCGAGAAACGACAGTGTCAAACACCCTATCAACACCCTGGGGGTGTGACCACTGACCAGAAACTGAACTGCACCAGCCATATAAATACAGTGTCTACAAGAGCAGGTCAGAGGCTGGGAATCCTGCAGTGAGTAACTCACCTCCTGCCTCCCCAAAGCCTCTCCACCATCTACAAGACACAAGTCAGGAGTGTGATGGATACTCCCCACTTGCCTGGATGAGTGCAGCTCCCACAACACTCAAGAAGCTCGACACCATCCAGGACAAAGCAGCCCCGCTTGACTGGCACCCCATCCACAAACATTCACTCCCTCCACCACCGACACACAGTAGCAGCAGTGCGTGTACCATCTACAAGATGCGCTACAGGAATTCACGAAGGCTCCTTAGACAGCACCTTCCAAACCCACGGCCACTACCATCTAGAAGGACAAGGGCAGCAGAAAGATGGGGAACACCACCAACTGGAAGTTTCCCTCCAAGTCACTCACTATCCTGACCTGGAAATATATCGGCCGTTCCTTCACTGTCGCTGGGTCAAAATCCTGGAGCTCCCTTCCTAACAGCACGGTGGGTGTACCTACACCACAGTGACTGCAGTGGTTCAAGGAGGCAGCTCACCACCACCTTCTCAAGGGGCAATTAGGGATGGGCAATAAATGCTGGCCCAGCCAGCGAAGCATACATCCCATGAATGAATAAAATAAACAGTTGTCCTTACTAACATCTGGGCGGCTTGAGCCAAAATTGGGAGAGCTGTCTCACAGGCTAGTCAAGCAACAGCCTGACATAGTCATCCTCACGGAATTATATCTGACAGATAATGTCCCAGACACCACCATCACCTTCCCTGGGTATGTCCTGTCCCACCAGCAGGACAGGCCCTGCAGAGGTGGTGGCACAGTGGGATACAGTCAGGAGGGAGTTGCCCTGGGAGTCCCGAACATCAACTCCGGGCCCCATGACGTCTCAGAGCATCAAATCAAACATGGGCAAGGAAACCTCCTGCTGATTACCACGTACCACCCTCCCTCAGCTGATGAAGCAGTGCCCCTCCATGTTGAACACCACTTGGAGGGAGCACTGAGTGTGGCAAGGGTGCAGAATGTGCTCTGGGTGGGGGACTTCAATGTCCATCACCGAGAGTGACTCAGTAACACCACTACTGACCGAGCTGACCGAGTCCTAAAGGACAAAGCTGCTAGACTGGGTCTGCGGCAGGTGGTGAGAGAACCAACAAGAGGGAAAAACATACTTGACCCCTTCCTCACCAACCTGCCTGCCGCAGATACATCTGTCCATGACAATTTCAGTAGGAGTGACCACCTCACAGTCAGTGTGGAGACAAAGTCCCACCTTCACATTGAGGCTACCCTCCACCGTGCTGTGTGGCACTAACACCGTACTAAATTGGATAGATTTCAAACAGATCTAGCAACTCAAGACTGGGCATCCATGAGGTGCTGTGGGCCATCAGCAGCAGCAGAATTGTACTCGAACACAATCTGTAACCTCACAGCCCGGCATATCCCCCACTCTACCATTACCATCAAGTCAGGGGATCAAAACAAAAACAGAATTACCTGGAAAAACTCAGCAGGTCTGGCAGCATCGGCGGAGAAGAAAAGAGTTGATGTTTCGAGTCCTCATGACCCTTCGACAGAACATTTCTGTCGAAGGGTCATGAGGACTCGAAACGTCAACTCTTTTCTTCTCCGCCGATGCTGCCAGACCTGCTGAGTTTTTCCAGGTAATTCTGTTTTTGTTTTGGATTTCCAGCATCCGCATTTTATATTTAAGCCAGGGGATCAACCCTGGTTCAATGAAGAGTGCAGGAGGGCATATCAGGAGCAGCACCACGGATATCGAAAAATGAGGTGACAACCTGGTGCAGCTATAACACAGGACTACTAGCAATGCAAACAGCATCAGCAGCAAGTGATAGACAGAGCTAAGTGATCCCAGATCTAAGCTCTGCAGTCCTACCACATCCAGTCATGAATGGTGGTGGACAATTCAACAACTCACTGGAAGAGGAGGTTCCACAAATATCCCCATCCTCAATGATGGGGGAGCACAGCACATCAGTGCAAAAGATAAGGCTGAAGCGTTTGAAACAATCTTCAGCCAGAAGTGCTGAGTGGATGATCCATCTCAGTCTCCTCCAGAGTTCACCAGCATCGCAGACGCCAGTCTCCAGCCAATTCAATTCACTCCACGTGATATCAAGAAACGGCTGAAGGCTCTGGATACTGCAAAGGCTATGGGCTCTGACAATATTCCGGCAATAGCACTGAAGGCTTGTGCTCCAGAACTTGCCACACCCCTAGCCAAGCTGTCCCGGTATTAAAATCAGGGAATGTGTCAGAGGCCAGAGTTGGACGAGAGCAGGTATCCCAGAGGATGGATTGGCAAGAGGGGGTTACAGGGCCAGGGAACCGTTAGCTCCGGGAATAACCTGAAAACCCATCGCCTGTCAGGCAACGTTAACTGGTGGGATAGGATGATGGAGGCTTCCAACCTAGTAAGAGGCCATTCAGCCCACTGGGTGCATGCTGGCTCCCTGTAAGGTCAATCCAGCCAGCCCCAACTCCCATGCCTTTTCCCCCATCCGCCCTGCGTTCCCCTTTCTCTCTGTGCAATCGTCCGATTCCATCCCGAGGAGCCGGAATTGGATCTACCTCGAGCGCACTCTCAGTCAGCCGAATCCCGAATCCCGAATCCCAACGGGGTTGGCGGGGGGGGGTGTGGGGAGAAAACCTTTTCCTCACGTCCGTTCCCAATCTCTTCATATCGGGGCTTGGCTCCACCCCTCGGCTTTCCCGGACGGGAACGGGTTCTTCCCTGTCCATTCCGCCCGGATCCCCTGACGTTCTGAACGCCTCCGCCCACTCTCCTCTCATCCTTCTCGTCTCCAAGGAAGGGGGGTGGGTTTTGGGGAGTGTGGGGTGGGGGGGGCGTGTGGTCCCAGCTCCTCCAGGCAACTGAGGTCCCTCGCACCCCCCTCCCCCATCTTCACCCCCACCCACCACCCCCCTCACCCCCCCCAACCCCCTCACGTGAAACCTTTGGGGTGGCCTCTCTGATGCCCGTGCGCTCCCTTCTGTAAAGCCCCTCGAAAGGTGGGGTGAGTGGCTAATGTCGGGTGGGGATTATCCTTCGGTTCGACGGTGGGGGGGGTGGGGAGGGGGGTGGGTGGGTTACCCGCACGGGATTTTGCCGACATTTGCAGGGGGGCTTGGTCGATATCCCCAGCCGGAGAGGCGCCCGCTCTGCAGCCTGAGGCCTGGTGACGATCCGGCTGCTGCAGGCTCCGTTTCGGAGTTGGCGGGGGTGACAGGGAGCTGGGAAAGGCCCTGGACAAGGAGGGGGGGGGAGGGTGGGCAGCAGCAGCAGCAGGCCTCATGAGGGGGGCAAACAGCTGTCAAAGCGGGCATGGGCCGGGCTGGTGTGGTTCAGCGCAGGGAAGTTTGAAGTGTTGCAATTGGGCAGGAAGAAGGAACAGTTTGTTTTTTTGTCTATAGTTGTCCATGAGATGTGGGCTGTCGCTGGCTGGGCCCAGCATTTATTGCCCATCCCTCGTTGCCCCCTTGAGAAGGTGGTGGTGAGCTGCCTTCTTGAACCGCTGCAGTCCCTGTGGTGTAGGTACACCCACCGCGCTGTTAGGGAGGGAGTTCCAGGGTTTTGACCCGGCGACAGTGAAGGAACGGCCGATATATTTCCAAGTCAGGATGGTGAGTGACTTGGAGGGGAACTTCCAGGTGGTGGTGTTCCCCATGTGTCTGCTGCCCTTGTCCTTCTAGATGGTAGTGGTCGTGGGTTTGGAAGGTGCTGTCGAAGGAGCCTTGGTGAGTTGCTGCAGTGCATCTTGTAGATGGTACACACACTGCTGCTACTGTGCGTCGGTGGTGGAGGGAGTGAATGTTTGTGGATGGGGTGCCAGTCAAGCGGGGCTGCTTTGTCCTGGATGGTGTCGAGCTTCTTGAGTGTTGTAGGAGCTGCACTCATCCAGGCAAGTGGGGAGAATTCCATCACACTCCTGACTTGTACCTTGTAGATGGTGGACAGGCTTTGGGGAGTCAGGAGGTGAGTTACTCACTGCAGGATTCCCAGCCTCTGACCTGCTCTTGGGGCCACAGTATTTATATGGCTGGTCCAGATCAGTTTCTGGTCAATGGTCACACCCCCAGGATGTTGATAGTGGGAATATAATGAAAACAGGGCAATTTTGAAGGAGGGGTGCAGGAACAAGGAGGCCTGGGGTAGGTGGGAGTGGGTTGGTGGTGGGGGGACGGGGGGTAGTGGGGTGGGGGTTGTGTGTACACAAATCCGTGAGCAGGATTTGTTAAAAAAGCTGTTAAAAAAGCAAAGGGGTACTTACCTTGGCAAACGGACACATAGAGTGTGAAAAGCACAGAGGATACACAGAGCGTTTCTAGAAGACCCTCTGGAGCCCCCTCCCCCCCCACCATTTACTTCAGGAAGGGGCGTCGATGGCTTCGGAGGGGTGGGGGGAGGGGTGAAGAGGGGGAGTAGAGGAGACCGAGCGGGGCGGGTACCAAGTGGGGAAGGGGGGGGGTGAGGGAATTTCGTCCTTGCGGAAGGAGACTGGAGAAGCCGGGACTGTTCTCCCCGGAGCAGGGAAGAGGAGGGGGGGTGGGGGGGGTTTAACAAGGGGGAGGGTGGGCGGTGGGAGAAGGGGCTGGTCTCAAAACCATGAAGGGCTGAGAGAGTAAAGGGGGGAGAAATGGCATTCCCGGTAAAAGTCCCGCCAGGGTAAAAACATTCCCCCCCTGACCCCCCCGCCCAAAGCCAGCGCGGGTTCGAATCCCAACGTGAATCCACCAGAAGTTGGAAGGCGATGAAGAGGCCGGTTGAGGTCACTCACGGTGCAGACACCTTGAGCGTTCGCCCGTCCGGACTCGGCGCTTGGCGGGAGGAGGGAAGGCGCAAATCGGCCGGGGTGGAGGTTGGGGGTGGGGGGGGGGGGCACCTTTTCGTTTCCCATGAGGCCTCCTCCCAGGCCGAAAGCGGCGTTCCCGTCGCCTCCGCTCCTCGGGCTGGGAAGCCCGGACATCATTTTGTTTTGCTCCCGCCTCCGCTTTGTCGGAATGTTGCCGGGGTCGGCTCGGCCGCCCCCCTCAAGCGGCTCAGGGCGCTCTCGCCCAGCGCCCGATTCCGCCCCACCCCCCCCTCCTCCTCCTGGCCCTAACCCCGCCCCCCCCCCACGTCACCCCCCCCCCCCCCCACGTCACCCCCCCCCCCCACCGTTGGGGCGCTGAGCCCCTCGCCGCGGGTTTTGCTCGGGGCAGGCCGTTAATTGGCTGACCCCAGGCCCGGCGGGCGCGTGACTCCAGACCCAAGGCGCGAGGGTGGTCGGCCCTTGACTGTGCCCCCCTCCCACCCCTCCCCCTCCACCTCGAGATGGCAGAGCAAGGCTCAGCGTTCCGCCTCGGGACACGCTCGGCCGACTCGCCGGAAGTAGGCGTCCGGGGCTGGGGGATAAAACGCGGGGAGAGGGCTTGGGGCGGGGTGAATTGGAAAGGTCCTCGGGAGAGCCAGGAACGGGCACGAGGGGGGGGGGGGACGAATGGCCTCTCTCTCTCTCTCTCTCTCTCTCTCTGCGCGGCCTCCCTCCTCCGACCCCCTGGCGCCTGACAATGGCCTGTGGAACGGGTCAGCCGAACCAGAGGAGGCCATTCAGCCCTTCAGGCTGTGCCGGCTCTTCGGGAGAGCTTTCCAATGGCCCCCCCACCCCCGCCTCACTCCGCTGCTTCCTGTTGCTTCACCTGTGCCGTCGGGGAAGGGGCTACGTTGATGTACGTTTTTGCCGTTCGTTGTGTCACCTGGTTACCGACCACATCACCCCCCCCCCCCCCCTCCAGCCTCCTCGCCAACCCCCGGCCACAGGAAACAATTTCTCCTCATTCGCTCCGTCCAAAAGCCTTCACCAGTTTTTTAACCCCTCTGCTATCGAGCCTGAGCTTAGCCTGGCCCTGCTCCGAGGGGAGGGATCCCCTGAGTCCCACACAGGCCTACCTCCCCTGCTCCCTCTCCGAGCCCCTGCCCGGAGTGCGGAGTCCCCCCAAGACCCGGACACGATCCCCTGAAGCCCTCACGGGCCTAGCTCCCTTGCTCCCTCCCCAAGGCCTTACCTGGAGTGCGGAGTCTCCCAGATTCGGACACGATCCCCTGAGGCCCACGCGGGCATTTTTCCGAAGCCCTCGGCCTAACCACCACCCCCAACCACCCCCCAACCTCGCCCCCCCCCCCCCCTCCCCACCCCCCCCACCTCCCTGGCATAACGGCGGACGGAAGAAAGCGGCAGGAACAAAACAGAGGCCCTCACCTGATCCGCCCCGAAGGGGGTGATGTTGGACTTGACGCAGCCCACCGCCAGCCCGGTGACCACCAGCCCGGCGTAGACCCAGCCCCGGCAGTAATCGTCCCCCCCGGCCTTGCCGCCCGTCTGGTTGCCGCAGAGCAGGGCCCGGGTCCTGGGCTCGGCCGTGAGGGGCAGGACCAGCATCCCGGCCAGGTAGAGGAGCAGGCCGGCCGCGATGGTGCGGAAGCGGCCCAGCTGGGCATCGGCCAGCCAGCCTCCGAAGGGCGAGACCAGGTAGGCCGCCCCGGTGAAGACCAGGCTGGTGCTGGTGGCCCTC